>PITA01009396.1:0-42167 GCA_004023965.1 Spilogale gracilis
CTTCCCTAGAGGACCTTCCCATGTGAGATAGAGAAACACCTACTCCTTCCTCTTTACAGATGTGGCCACAGTAAGGGAGGATGCTATGTTTACTTCCTCCTAAACTCAATGCCCAAGAGTTCATGTGAAAATCAGCCTCACAATAAACTCTGATTTCATGGTCATGTGCCTGCTATGAGATGGTGTGTTAGACCACACTCCTATCCTGTTATAAAATGTGTTTCCCTCAGCTGGGATTTGGTTCACCCTTTTCCATCTCTCCATTCTAGGAGCAGTTTATCTCTTAAATAAAACAAATAACACTGTCAGAAGGTTTATCCTAATAATTAGCTTGAATTTATTGCCCTAAAAGCATTAAATCTTCCTCTTTCATAGGCATTTAGAACTTTAAAACATTCATGCATCATTAACCACATCCCTTCTGAATTATGGTTTAACTAGGCAAAGGCAAATCTCTCATTGTGTCTTCAACCCTGCTTGCAATCCTTCAAATCCTTTCTGTTTTCCTATACATTCTCCATCAATTACCAGCATCTCTGCTGCTTTGGGGTACCTGATGTTTAAACCGCTCAGGTGCAGTGCTGCATTGGAAGGTCCCTATTTCTTTCCTAAAACTGAGCAATGTCTTTACAATATATTAAATGTTGACTTATTTTCTGTCTGATGGATTTCATAGATGGTTTCCATAACCTACATTTCTTATTGTATAAACAGAATAAAGGGAAGTCAGCTATACTGTAACGCTTGAAAGAATGAACTTGTGAAAGCCTTGTACCTCTTTTTCAATTTTTATTTGTTCATTAGTTCAGTGAGGTTCACATCTGTTTATGTCTGTAGCTTTGAAATATTCCTGACACTCTTCTTTGAGCAATGCAATTGATGCAATTTGGTTCTTTCATCTAACTTTAGGCAGTGTCAGTTGATATGGCCAAACTGAGCTTGTCTTCAGGGCTAAGCCATACCGACTGGGACAGACACTTGATAGCTTATCAATGCACCAGTATTCTTGAGATTCTACCAGCTGTGACTTTTGCCATTTAAAACCTATCTCTTACTGCTCAGAGCTCATCCAACTGATTGGCAACACTCCCCACTGTGACATTATCCTTTAGTTTTGCTTTGCTTGGCAGAAGCTCTCACGTTATTTACACCATATAATCACTAATTTAAAAATTACAGTCCGAGATGACACACAAGAATTTGAATGCTGTAGCAGTGACTATAGTCGTTAACTTAGATATTTAGTTTGTTTCTCTTGGAATTCATTTAGTCCTAAATATTCTGACCCAAAACTTAAAAACAAAGAAAAATATACTCTGTGGTCTTCTTGCTTACCAACAGATAAATGTTCGTTTTAAAAGTGTAAGTTGAATAATAGCTACCAAACCAACAGTGGAATGCAATCTAAACATTCAAGGAAAATAAAATCCAAGTACGACCAGCTTGTTATTTGACACTGTGAGAACGTCGACTGTGCCAAATGTGAGATTCTTACTAACCCTTACCACATACCTGACATCAGAACAAGTCACTCAGAAAGAGTCTAGCCAACACCATGACTTTCTCTAAACATTTCCTCCAAACGTCCTTTAGTGGAAGTTTAAATTTCACATCTTCAGGCTAAAATGAAATTCCTTAAGTCTTTCCTTGCATGACTTGTTTTGAAACACAATAAGCTTTCTCCTGATTGACCAAAATTATTATGCCTGTGTGCAGTTTCCAAGATTTAAATTGGGAATAAATCTTAGGAGGATAAAATGTCTGGCACTGTTTCTTTGCTGGGTATAAAGAAGTGTGGATGGGAAAGCTCTTCAAAGAGTATAAAGGGAATTCAACGTTTTGGACTGACTATTCCACTACCTCTGAATAACTCCATCATAACTAACTTTATATCACTAAAACTCGAGCAACTCCTGAGCATTCCTGCCCCCAGCTAGCAGGGACATCTCATTGCCTTCATGCTTCAAGGGATTTTTTTTTTCCATTCCCAGATCTTTCCCATATTTTCTTCTAAGTGGCTTTTCCTAATGGTTTCTTTAAAAAAAATTAACTTTTCAATGCATCTAGCATTTGCTTTGCTGTATGATGTAAGGTGAGAATCTAATTTGTTTTTTCTCTTAATAGTCCATTTCAACACCAACCTACCTTTAATTGAATAGTATTTTTATTTTATAGGTATAGAGGTTAAAATAATTAATAATTGGGTAATCAGATTTCCAAGTGATCTGCTAACTTATGTCAATCAAAGCCTTTACTAATAAAATAATCCATACAACTACCTATGGATGCAAAAGTGGTTGAGGAAACAGCTATATAAGCCCCTTACAAAGTATAGAGTGTTAACATTACTGTGAATTAGTTTTAAACACAGGAAAGTCCTATTTATCCTCCTCTCCATTAAATAAATATGCTTCTCATCCCTGACTCATACATCTACAACCTTAAACCTTCCACCCTCTGCTTCCCATGAACTAAAACTCTCCTCAGACCTCTGCTTTCATGTGCCAGAGCTTGTTTCCCATTAAACTTCTCTGAGAAGAACATCTACCTCATGCTGTTCTAACCCTTCTGTGATGGAAGGGAAGAAGATGACTTTGGAGTTGGACAAACCCGGATTTAGCTGTTGGCTTAATTACGCAGTCATTGGTGGCTTTGAACAGATTAAATGGCCATCCTGGACCTTGCTTTCCATATCTTTCCAGTGGGAACCTCTGAGACATAAGAATATAAGCAGTAACATAAATGCACTCCATTATAAAGTCATGATTGTTTTTGCTGTTGTTGTTGTTGTTGTTGTTGTTGTTGTTGTTGTGTGATTTTGCTTTACCTACAGGCTGCAGACTCTTGAGATAGGTTGGCAAAAGAGTTAGAGAATAAACATATATTACTCAGAGATCCTGGACTTGGAGGTGGATGCAGTTTGGAATTATTCATCTTTGGAGAGAAGATGAATGTATTATTTATAGTATGCTGGCCAAAACATTATTGAAAGTTACTATATAGAAATGAAGATGTAGGTATCCAGATAGCCAAAGGCATGGAGTATATGTAGCTTTGGGTTTTTTTGTTTTGTTTTGTTTTCATATAGTAACTAAATCCTTTTTCTAACAGTACTATTCCACAGTTTGATGGAACCATGTGAGAAATGCTCTGACCTCCTCTAGCTGGAAGATAAGCAACAAATCTAAATTGGGCTATTTTATTTATTGTATTTTATTCTGTTTTATTTTATTATTTATTCCAGTGTAGTCAACAGACAGTGTTATATTAAAAAATTAGGCTACTTGGATCTAAATTTTCTAGAGTTTAATCTTAAGCACACTGACAAGAGCTTAAAACTGAATATTAAACATTGAGGGGCCAGGATGCTGGGAGAACCAATCATCTTTTCCTGCTACATGGACGATGTCTGGAGCTTCCCTGGTTTTTGATCTTCCTGTGCCTGGTTTCCCTTTGAGTCATGGACTTCCCTATACTCTCCCAATGAGTTCAAGTTAGCCAAAGTCCATTTCTATAACTTGCAACAAATAACTCGAACTAATAGAATCCTTACTTGATAAAAGGGGAAGTCGAAGCTTCAGAAACTAAGGAACTTGCAGGAGGTTTTCATAGCTAGTATGTGTTAGTTCCAGGATATGATCCTGGACACTCTAATTTTAGAATTAGCTTTCTTCCGCTGCTGGCTCTTGCCACACATGTCATTTTTGATCTCTTGAGATCTGGGCTTTAGGAAGCTCCCCTTATGCTTCATGGAAGTGCCCTGGTGCCAGGATTAGAAAAACAATAACAAACCAGGAAGCAAATGACATCACTTAGAAAACTCTCTCTGTCTGGTTGTAGCATGTATTTTCATATCTTTACACTATTTCCCATGCCTTTTGAGTTTAAGAAGTTTACGTTTGATTTTTAGCCACAACGGGTCCTTTCCTCCTGCTGCTGAAGCCTAAAGTGAGAAGTGGTAAAGCCAAGGACACTTAGTAGTAGCTGCGTCTTGTTAATTTCCCTCTCGCACCTGTCATTGAAATAAAAGCCTGCTCTTACATGAACCAATTTCTGCACCTCCCAGCCAAGCTAATCCATTCTCTTGTCTTAGTTAATCAGTTCATTCAGTAATTACTGAATACCTGCTCTGTGCTATGCGAGCCACCTTGCTGCCTATCCAATTGCCACCTGCTTTCTTAGGAACAATCCCCTTTTCTGTATCTCCCTCTCTGATGGATGCTTTTCTTTTCTTTTCTTTTCTTTTCTTTTCTTTTCTTTTCTTTTCTTTTCTTTTCTTTTCTTTTCTTTTCTTTTCTTTTCTCTCCTTTTCTTTTCTTTTCTAAAGATTTTATTTATTTATTTGACACAGAGAGAGATCACAAGTAGGCAAAGAGATAGGCAGAGAAAGAAGGAGGAGGAAGCAGGCTCCCTGCTGAGCAGAGAGCCCAATGCGGGCCTGGATCCCAGGACCCTGAGATCATGACCTGAGCAGAAGGCAGAGGCTTTAACCCACTGAGCCACCCAGGCGCCGTGATGGATCCTTTTCTAAAGTTCAAGTTTCTCTTATCTGAAAAACAAAATAATTCCCTCAATCTAATGTTCTCCTCCAGCTAGTGACCTTTCTCTTTCTTTTCCTTCACAATATTTTTCAAATTTGGGTTCTCACTATATTTGAAACTGATTCTTGATTTGGTTTGAGATAGGGCTACAGTTTCACTTTTCTCTTATATCAATTATAGCCATTCCAGCTCCATTTATTAAACAATTTCTCCTTTCTTGTATACTTTGTCATGCCAACTCTATCATATATCAAAATTCCACTAGTTTATGAGCTAATTTGTGCTATCGGTCAATGAGTCTATCCCTACCCCATATCTTTTTAACTTTAAAATAGCTTTCTAATCTTTATATTTAGAGCCACAAAACTCCTGTTTTCCCTTTTCAGAAATGAATTAGCTGTACTTTGCCTTTTGTTGCTCTGCATAAATTTAAAAATCAACCTGACAAAAAAATCCCGTTGGGACTAATTTTGTTCTTTGAGAATACAGAGCCTATTTATCTGTAATTGTTATACACTTATTTTATTGGGACTATTCTATCACTATCTATCATGAATTTATCACTGATTCTTTAGGAAAATTCTCTAGATAGCAAACTATGGAGTAGATTATGTTCTCTCCCCCACCAAACGTCGTGTTACAAAAAAATTTTGAATGTACAGAATAATTTGAAAGAATAATAAAATACATTCCATGTACTAAACATCTAGATGGTACAGCTCTTAACATTTTGCCATTTCAAAGATGCAGACATTGTGACATTCCTAAAAATTAAGATATCCCACATCTTTTAAAAATAAAGGCACTTTTCTTTATAAACACAATACTATTATTCCTGAGATTAAATTAACCATAAACCTCTAATATAACATAGTGTCAGTTCATATTTAAATATCCTCTAGTTGTCCAAAAGTATCTTAATTAGGTTTTTTATGAAAAAAAATCCACTTAAAGTTTACCCATATTTGCTTGTGTATCTTTTTAGTCTCTTTTGAGAACAGTTTCAATACCTCCATTTTTTTCTTAAAAACAACACCAAATTTTGAAAAGACAGGGCCAGTTTTCTTGTAGAACTTCTCCCATCTGAATTTGCCTGACTGATTGCTTCCATCTGGATGTCAATTAGCTTGCTTCTTTTATCCCCTGTATTGCTGTAAACTGGAAGTCTGGTTTAAAGGAATAATTAGCTTCAGGTCACACATGTTCAATAAGAGTATTTTATAGGTACTGCTATTCACTTCATATTATGTTACATCAGGTGGCATATAAAATCAGATTGTCTTACTGCTGGTGATGTCAAATTTGAGCACTTGATTAAGAGAATGAGTCAGATCTTTCCATTGTAAAATCATGTATGTTTCATCCTTGCAAGTAGAAAGTTAAATGTGAGGAGATAGTTTGGCTTCATGTGACTATATCCTTTTTTTTCAGCTTCATTGAGGTATAATTATCAAATAAAATTGTAAGTTACTTAAAGTATACAACATGATGATTTGGTTGACATATGCATTGTGAAAGAATTTCCACCATCAAGTCACTTAACACATCCATTACTTCCCATACTTACGTGTGTGTGAAAGCACAAGTTCTACTTTGAGCAAATTTCAATTGAACAACACAGTATTATGAACTCTAGTTACCATGTTATACATTATTAGATCCTCAGACCTGATTCATCTTAAAACTCAAAGTTTGTACCCTTTAAGCAGGCTCTCCCTCCATCTCCCACCCCTACTCCCTAGCAACAACCTTTCTACTCTCTGTTTTTATGAGTTCAACTTTGTGTTTTTAGATTGCATGTATAAGTGATACCAAACAGTATTTGTCTTTATCTGTCTGGCTTATTTCACTGAGCATAATTCCATCCAGTCTCATCCATACTGCTGCAAATGGCAGGATTTCCTTTTTTTTTAAAAGGCTGAATAACATTCCATTGTGTACATATACACACCATATTTTCTTTATTCATTTGTCCTGTTGACAGATACTCAGGTGGTTTCTATACCTTGGCATGCCCAAATAACACTGCAGTAAATACAAGTGTATAGATATCTCTTCTAGATAGTGATTTCATTTCCTTTGGATGTAGATCCTGAAGTGGGATTGCTGGATTGTATGGCGGGTAGTTCTATCTTTACTCTCCTGAGAAACTTCCATACTACTTTGCACAATGGCTGCACCAATTTATACTCCCACCAGAGTGCGCGAGGGTTCCTTTTATCTAGGGCCTCACTAGCATTTTCTATCTCTTATCTTTTGAAAGCAGACATCCTAACAGGTATGAGGTGATATCTCACTGTAATTCTGATTTGCATTTTTCTGATTAGTGATGTTCAGTGCCTTTTCATGTACTTGTTGGCCATTTATATGTCTTCTTTAGGAAAATATCTACGCAGGTCTTTGGTCCAATTTTAATTTGGGTTCTTCCTGTGTGTGTGTGTGTGTGTGTGTGTGTGTGTGTGTGTTTGCTATTAAGTTGTAGGAGTTCCAGGTGTATTTTAGGTATTAGTCCCTTATTGGATATGTGGTTTGCAAATACTTTCTTCCATCTATAGGTTGCCTTCTCATTTTGTTGATAATTTCTTTTTCTGTGCAGAAATTTTTAAATTTGATGTAGTATAACTTATTTATTTTGCTTTTCTTGCCTTAACTTTTGGTGTCCAATCCAAAAACTCATTACCAATATGAACTTTAAGGATATTTTTTCTGCTGTTTATTTCTAGAGGTTTCATGGTTTTAGGTCTTAATAGTCAAGTTTTAATCCATTTTGATGTTTGTGTATGGTATAAGATAGGGATCTTAGATTGGGGATTTGTTTTTTGGGTTTTTTTTCTTTGTTTTTGCATATGGCTATTCAGTTTTCCCAACATCATTTATTGAAGACACTATCCTTTCTCTCTTGTATATTGTTGGCTCCTTTATCAAAAATTTGTTGAAAAAAAATTGACTATATATTAGTTGAACACTAGTTGACCATGAATTTATTTCTGTTGCATTGATCTATGTGTCTGTTTTTATACCAATACCAAATTACATTATCTTTCATTCTATTAATGGAGTGTATAACATTTTATGATTTGGCAATTTTGAACCGTCCTTGTATCCCTAGAATAAATCCCACTTGATCATGGTATATGATCTTTTCAATGTACTATTGAATTCAGTTCACTAATATTTTGTTGAGAATTATTACATCTATGTTCAAGAGGGATATTGGCTTACAATTTTCTTACCTTGAAAATGTCCTTGTCTGATTTTGTTATCAAGATAATGGTGGACTCATAAAACGAGTTTGGAGTTGCTCCCTTTTTTTTTTTTTTTTTTTTTTTAAGAATTTGAGAAAGACTGATACTGATTCTTCTTTAAATATCTGGTAGAATTCACCAGGAAACCAGGTGGTCCTGGACTTTAATTTGCTGGGAGGTTTTTCATTCCTTCAATTTCCTTAAAAGCAGTTGGTCTATTCAGGTTTTCTCTTTCTTCATAATTCAGTCTTTGTAGGTTGTATGTTTCCAGGAATTTATCCATTTCTTCTCAGTTATCCATTTGTTGGTATATAATTGTTCATAGTAGTAGTCTCTCATGATCCTTTGTATTTGTGTGGTGTCATCGTAATATCATTTGTTTCCTCTTTCATTTCTAATTTTATTGATTTGCATCTTCTCTCCTTTCTAGTCTAACTAACAATTTGTCAATTCTGTTTAGCTTTTTAAAAACTAGCACTTAGGGCCATTGATCTCTTCTATTGTGTTTTTAGTTTCTATCTCATTTGTTTCTATCTGACCTTTGTTATTACCTTCTTTCTGCTAAATGATACTTATTTGTCTCTTGCTACAATTTTTCACTTAAAGTATATTTTGTCTGTGGTTCAACACTCGCAAATCAATCAACGTGATAGAACAAATCAATAAGAGAAGAGAGAAGAACCACATGGTCCTCTCAATTGATGCAGAAAAAGCATTTGAAAAAATGCAACATCTGTTCCTGATTAAAACTCTTCAAAGTATAGGGATAGAGGGAACATTTCTCAACCTCATAAAATCTATCTATGAAAAACCCACAGCGAATATCATCCTCAATGGAGAAAAACTGACAGCCTTCCCTCTGAGATCAGGAACAAGACAAGGATGACCACTCTCACCACTACTATTCAACATAGTGTTAGAAGTCCTAGCAACAGCAGTCAGACAACAGAAAGAAATAAAAGGTACTTAAATTGGCAAAGAAGAAGTCAAACTCTCTCTCTTTGCAGATGACATGATACTCTATATGGAAAACCCAAAAGAGTCTACCCCCCAACTACTAGAACTCATACAACAATTCAGTAGTGTGGCAGGATACAAAATCAATGTGCAGAAATCAGTTGTGTTATTATACACTAACAGTGAAAATATAGAAAGGGAAATCAGAGAATCGATTCCATTTACTATAGCACCAAAAACCCTAAGATACCTAGGAATAAACATAACCAAAGAAGCTAAGGATCTGTAGTCAAGGAACTATAGAACACTCATGAAAGAAATTGAAGAAGACACAAAAAGATGGAAGACCATTCCATGCTCATGGATCAGAAGAAAAACATTGTTAAAGTGTCTCTACTGACCAGAACAATCTATATACTTTCAATGCCATCCCAACGAAAATTCCACTAACATTTTTCAAAGTGCTGGAACAAACAATCCTAAAATTTATATGGAACCAAAAAAAGACCCTGAATTGCTAAGGAATTATTGAAGAAGCAAAACAAAGCTGGGAGCATCACGTTATCTGATTTCAGGCTTCATTATGAAGCTGTGATTACCAAGACAGCATGGTACTGACACAAAAACAGAGACATAGACCAATGTAACAGAGTGGAGAGTCCACATATGGACCCACAAATCTATGGTCCAATCATCTTTGACAAAGCAGGAAAAAATATCCAGTGGAAAAAAAGACATTCTCTTCAATAAATGGTGCTAGGAAAATTGGACAGCTACATATAAAAGAATGAAACTAGACCATTCCCTTATGCCACACACAAAGATAAACTTGAAATGGATGAAAGACCTCAATGTGAGGCAGGAATCCATCAAAATCCTAGAGGAGAACATAGGCCACAGTCTTCTTTCAAGACACATCTCCAAAGGCAAAGGAAACAAAAGCAAAAATGAACTTTTTGGACTTTATTAAAATAAAAAGCTTCTGCACAGCAAAGGAAACAGTCAACAAAACAAAGAAGCAACCCATGGAATGGGAGAGGATATTTGCAAATGACACTACAAACAAAGGGCTGATATCCAAGATCTATAAAGAACTCCTCAAACTCAACATCCAAAAAGAAGGTGAACACATCAAAAAATGGGCAGGAGACATGAAGAGGAACTTTTCCATAGAAGACATACAAATGGCTAACAGACACATGAAAAAAATGTTCATCATCACTAGATATCAGGGAAATTCAAATCAAAACCACACTGAGATACCACCTTATACCAGTCAGAATGGCCAAAATTAACAAGACAGGAAACAACAAGTGTTGGAGAGGCTGTGGAGAAAGGGGAACCCTCTTACACTGTTGGTGGGAATGCAGGCTGGTGCAGCCACTTTGGAAAACAGTGTGGAGATTCCTTAAAAAAATTAAAAATAGAGCTATCTTATGTTAGCTGCAATTGCACTATCTGCAATTGCACTACTGGGTATTTACCCCAAAGATACAGATGTAGTGAAAAGAAGGGCCATATGAACCCCAATGTTCATAGCAGCAATGGCCACAATTGCAAAACTGTGGAAAAAGCCAAGTTGCCCTTCAACAGATGAATGGATAAAGAAGAAGTGGTATATATATGCAATGGAATATTACACCTCCATCAAAAGGATGAATACTCAACTTTTTGTAGCAACAAGGACTGGATTGGAAGAGATTATGCTGAATGAAATAAGTCAAGTAGAGAAAGTCAAGTATCACATGGTTTCACTTACTTGTGGAGCATAAGGAGTAACATGGAGAACAGTAGGAGAAGGAAAGGAAATGGGAAGTAGGGTAAATCAGGGAGGGAAATGAAACATAAGAGACTTGGACTCAGAAACAAACTGGGGGTCTTGGAAGGAAGGGGGTAGGGGGATGGAAGAGCCTGGTGGTGGGTACTGAGGGCACGTATTGCATGGAGCACTGGGTGTGGGGCATAAACAATGAATCTTGGAACACTGAAAAAATAATATAATAAAAAAGTATATTTTGTCTAATATAAGTATATCTGATGTAAGTAAAGCTGCACCTGCTCTTTTGATTTTCATTTATATGGAATATCTTTTTTCATCTCTTTATTTTCAGTCTATATGTTCTGTTAATGCCAAAGTGAGACTTTTCTGGGCTACATCAAGTTGGGTCTCTTATTTTTTTTTCTTTTCCTTTCTTTTCTTTCTTTTTCTTTTTTAAAATACATTCAGGCACTATAGGTCTTTGGATTGGAGAATTTGGTCCATTCACAGTTAAATTAACTATTGATAGATTTGGATTTACTCTTACCATTTTATTATTTTCTCTCTGTTTTATAATTCCTTGTTCCTTTATTTCTTTCTTCTGCAGTTTGATGATTTTCTGTAGTGTATGCTTTAACTCCTCTCTCTTGATCTTTTGTATGTCTACTATATGTTTTCTGCTTTGTGGTTATAATAAGTTTTACATAAAACATTTATTACAGCCTACTTTAAGTTGATAATAATAATGTCAAATGTATACAAAAGCACTACAGTTTTACACCACTCCCAACATTTTATGTGTTTTTTTTTTTAAGATGTTATTTATTTATGTATCAGAGAAAGCACAAGCAGGGGGAGTGGTAGGCAGTGGGAGAAGCAGGCTTCCTGCTGAGCAAGGAGCCTAATGTAGGGACTCCATCTCAGGACCCTGAGTTTTTGTTGTTGTTGTTGTTTGTTTGTTTGTTTGTTTTTTACATAGGATGTGATTTAATGTAGGGTGTCTGTAAAGCTCAAAGCAGAGTTTAGTGAAGCAGGTGTAACATACGGAAAGAACATGGATTTGGAGTCAGGCAGACCTCCCTATAATTCTCGCTCGACCACTTACACCCGTGTCTTTTGTCGTTTGTGAATCTTCTTGAGCTTCAGTTCTTATCTGTAAAATGAGGATGTGAATACCCCATTCTGCAGACTGGTAGACTTCAGCCTGATTGACATCATGAGTGAGAGGCTCCTAAAGCTATGCTGAGAGCCCATGGTAGATGTGCTCGGAGGCTGTTACTCCCATCGTTGTTCATGAGCACAGACAGCAGAGAACCTGAGCTGAAGGCAGACGTCCAACCGACTGAGCCTCCCAGGCATCCCAACATTTTATGTTTTCATGTCAGTTTACATTGTTTTACACTTTGTATCCATTATTGTAGCTGTAATTATTTTTAATAACTAATACTAGAGCTTAATAATACTAGTGTTTAATAATACTGGAGTTATAAATTTTTTACCATCTCCAATATTGGAGTGTTTTGAATTTAACTATATATTTATTTTTACCAATGAGTTTTATGTTCTTGATGTTTTTATATTGCTAATTAGTGTCCTTTTGTTTCAGCTTGAAAACTCTCCTTAACATTTCCTGTTTTGCCAAGTAGTTGACAGGTTTTTTTTCCCTCCATCATTTGAAAATATCACCCCACTCTTCTGGCTTGCAAAGCTTCTGCTGAGAAATCTGCTGAATGTATTAGGGTTCCCTTGTATGTAACATGTCGCTTTTCTCTTGCAATTTTCAAGATTCCTTCCTTGTCTTTCACCTTTGACAATAACTATAATGTGTCTTACTGTGAGTCTCTTTGAATTAATGTCATATAGTATTTCTTTGGGCTTCCTAGATCTGGGTGTATATTTTTTTCCCTCAAGTCAGAGAGGTTTTCAGTTACTCTCCAGTGCTTGAAACTCTTTCTTTACATTCTTTGACACAGCATTTCTTGGTTTTGTTTTTATCTTGTTGCCTGCATCTTGGTATTGTGAACTCTTTCTTCTATCTATTCTAGAGAGTTCTTTTCTGAATATGAATTCTTTCTTATGCTAAACGTATTCACTTTATTTGATAGCTTCACATTTCATCTCTCTGATAATGATTCTCAAATAGTTTCTTAAACCAAGATCTTTTACCCCTATCTCAAATTATGTACCTAACTGCCTATTTGAACATTTCTGTTTTATGTTCCAAAGACACCTTGAATTCAATAATCCCAACTTAAATTCATTAATTCCTTAAAGTTTTCATACTTTGCAATCCTACTTATCCTCTTAAGCATTGTTATCAATGATTTATTATCAACCATATAATTAGCCAAGCCTCAAACTTGATAATCCTTCCTGCCTCTTTCCCTTCTCTTTCCTCAGTGTCCTGATGATTCCACTTCTTTGGTTATCTGCTGACTCAGTCCACTTATTACAATTATTATCTCCATTACCTAAGTTCAAGTCTTTACCATCACTCACCTGGATTATATCACAACCTTCTATCCGCCTACAATAATTTTCTCCTTTCAATCTATTACTCATACTGTAGTCCAAGTAAATTTTCTAAACTATAACTAAATCACATCCTACATCGTTTAAAATTTTAATGATTGAATGTGTCCTCAGGATAAGGTCTACACTCCTTAACATGGCTTACAAAGTCAATAATTTAGTCCTCTCTAATGCAATATTTTATCTCACTACTTTTTCATGTTAGACTCTACATTCTAGTAATACCAAAATTTGTGCAATTTAAAAATATATATATTTTGTTTATTTATTTGACAGAGAGAGACACAGTGAGAGAGGGAACACAAGCAGGAGGAGTGGGAGAGGGAGAAGCAAGCTTCCTGCCAAGCAGGGAGCCCAATGTGGGACTCTATCCCAAGGCCCTGGGGTCATGAGCTGAACCAAAGGCAGACACTTCACAACTGAAACACCCAGGTGCCTTGAAATTTGTATAATTTTTATAAACAATTCTGGGACGTTGTTTATGGTTCCTGCCATCTTCCCTCATAGGTCACTCCCATAACCTTTTAGGACTCATCTTAGATCTTCCCTCATCTCTGAAGGCCTTTCTGATCCCCTACTGCCTTACAAATGAATTAGGGGTACTTTCCTCTGATTCCATTACACCTGGTTCTTATCCTTCCCTAGAGCATTTTCATACTGTAATTATAATATGATTACTGGTTAGTATCCTCTATTAGATAATGAGTTTTTTTGAGAGAGAAGGCATCTTCACAATTTATCACTAGAACTTACACAGAAACTGGCATATGACAGTCAGTGAAAAACTGCTAAACAAGTAGGTAATTACATGCAGACATATACAAATGGATGACTTACATTTAAACATTTATTCCCAAGTTGTTAATCTATTAGTATTACAAGGTCGAGTAATGCCTCCACATATGCACATTCTTTTCCATAAATTTGAGCATGTGTGTATATAGCACTGAATTGCCTTCCTAAGTCTCAGGACTGACCATGTAATTTGAAAGGACCAGTGCAAAATGAAAATACAGGACTCCTTATTTAAAAATTATGAAGGATTTTAAGGTGTCAACAGCAGAACAATAAACCAAGCATGGAGCTTTTCTAAGTACAAGGCCCTTTGCAACTACCCAGGAAACTCACCTAGGAAGCCAGCCCTGCTAACTCTCCTTCCTAAGAGGTGGTGGAAACTAATCTCTTATCTACATTTGACAATCACTTGACAGCAGTACTGCTTAGCTTTTCTGTATATAAGATGAAAAATTCTATCCTCGACTTTAAAACAACACCTTTAAGTTGTTTAAAATATCAAGGGTGCCTGGCTGGCTCAGTTGGTAGAACATGTCAGGGTCCAGCCCCTTGTTGGGTTTAGAGATTACTAAAAAATAAAGAAAATGTAAAATAATAATCCTCATCACCATTATCACATTGCAGAACTTTTATAATCAAATTGATACTCTAGTACATATAAAGTATTACTGCATTTTACCCACAAAACACCTTCACAACTCTGTGTGATAGAAACATGGGCTTCTATTTTAAAGATGAATAAAGAGATAGAGAGAGATTAAGTACTTTCTATAAGATCACGTATGAATCAATTTTAGGAGTTACTAGTTAAGCCCAGGGCCACCTGCCTTCAAAGCCTACATTTTTCCCATTATACCATGCTGCCTTTTTTGTGGCAATGGAAAAAAACACAAAGTCATGGACTAAAAAGTTGGATTGTAAGACATTTAATTCTTGCCCTAAGCAAATAAAACCTGACTCTTGTTTTCTCTGTATGTCCCACCCCCTCTCCGTTTATCCCAGATCCTTCAATCATAGGCATGTATGAACAAGATAATATATGATTTTTTAAAAGAACAAGGCTATTTTCTGAGATTTGGTGAGATCCCTACTGGGAGTGCTGTCATGGTCACTCAAATATCAGGGGTAGATGCAGTCTATTAGGAATTACAAGGCCAGCTGTTGTTTTATATCATTAGACTTTGAAACCAACTGGGAAAAATCTCCTTCTGCCAAGAGGCAAGTCTCCAGACTCTGCAACAAATATCAATTCCAATTTGGTTGAAGTTGTGCAGGGTTGTTCTTTTTTTTTTTTTTTTTCTTTTTTTCCCTCCAGTTTTCATGGTTCCAGAAGTGATTCTCTGCACAGTGGTTGGAGCTTAAACCGAAGTATGTCATATTTTCCACCTAGATTGAAGAAGATGTGCATTTATTCATGCCTTCTAAAACAGAGCTGGGACATACATTTTCCATTCAGATCGAAGATGTACATTTATTTATGCCCTCTAAACCAGAGCTGAGGCATAATGCTTGTTGGGACTTTGAGTTCAGAACAATGCATAATTTGCAGAACAACTCATCTTGCCTTAGACAATGGAAAAAAGGATTATAATTTGTTTTTCTCTCTTGTGAAGAGTTACGTTGTCCAGTCAAGGTTATTAGCCTCCAGAAATTTGCAAGTTGTTCTCCTTGGCAAAATTGATTTTGGGTTTGACAGCATTTCTGATGATTTCATAGCATTTTAAAATCATGAAGTGTTAACATTGGAAAGGACTTTAGAGATCACATAATCCAAATACCTCATTTTACAGAGGAGGACATTGATGTTCAGAGATGATTCAAGGTGGCAAAAGTCATAAAGCTAGTGTATGAGCTGGTTCTGGAAATCAGAGCTTCTGATCCCAGTTTAGTTCTCTTTCCATTACTCTATGGCTGCCTCCTTTTACTTAGGTGACATGTCAAACTTCATTTGTTCTTATTCTGCCAGAAGTTTCCAATTCAGGAGGGAAGTGCTTTGAAGTAGGAACATTGAAACAAATCAAGTTTTATTGAGCATATATTTATTGGTTTTTAAAAAAATATATTTGAAACAGCATTCAGCATAGTGCCTTGTCTATAAATAGCCTTCAATCATTCTTCTATCCATTTATTCAGTCAACAAATATATATTGAGCACAAACAAATAATGGATGCATATGAAGATGGAATTCTTGTTCATTTCTACTAAGATAAATAAAAGATGATTCCTGCCCTAAAGGAGTGTATATATATATATATATATATATATATATATATATATCCCACTATATATATAAATCTTGTATATATATAATATATAAAAATATATTTTGGTAGTTCAATCTGGTTTTATTAACATACACACATTTGTACAATTAATAATTGCTTAATCGATAATTACAAGCAAAAAAAGATTCAAGGACAAAGGCATAATAAAAGTGCTACGGAAAGATGAACTTACAAAAGTCCTTACTGAGTAGGTAGCATATGGAATAAAATAATGTTATCAATAGAATCCAATGTGAGGAATAACACTATAGGTTGAGAAAAGAGCATGGACAAAGGCACAGAAGCATGGAAGGACATGTGATATTCTGAAATCAGAGAAGGGGGTAGGTTGCATAGCTTATGAGGAAGATAGATAGGTGGAAAGGCAAAATTAATCAGCTCTTGGTGGCTATTGGACAATAGACATAGGAATGTAGATGTTATCATGTCAACAATGGGAATACTAGCATGAGAGAACTAAGATGATCCAATCTGTATATTTGGGGATAGTGTATATGCTGTACTGGAAAACCAAAAGAAGAGAGATAATTAGTAAATAATTACACATTTTTCTCCACTCAGTTAAATTAGATAATCTCACTGATTGTGTTTGATTAGGTCACTTTCTCATTTAGGATCCTAAAATAGCTCCTATTGTTAAACCTTTAAAATCTAAAATCTTCATCTCTTCACCAGATTCCTATCCCACACCATGAACAAAAACAAATGTAATAAAATCTTTATGTTTGTCAATTGGTGCATTATTTACAAGATGCTTTCTAATATATTGTCTCGTTTGATCTTCACAATTGTAGGCAAGAAGAGATTACTATCTTAATTTTGTAGGCGATAAAATAAAGGCTTAGAAAGACTAAGATCAGCTTATTAAGGGTCTGTTATGCATGTTATTCCAATTCTACCCTTCTCTAAGCTCACACATCTAGTAAATGGAAATGACCTCCCAAGTTCTTGACTTCTCTTCTCCAATGACATTGTCCTCCCTGACCTCAGCCACATTCTCCCATGGTCATTCCCTGGAGTTTATCACTACCAATGACTGCAACATCTCCATGTTTTTTTAATTATTATCCTATTTTTCCACTCACTCTCATTGTCAATCCAGCCTCAGTAATCTTTCAGCCTTGCTTAATGAATAACCCTGCCCTTTTCTCACTGGATCTCATTCCTTTAATGTCTCTTCCCTTCCCTTACATAGCATAAATTTATAGCTAATCATTAGAATCTCTCCATTATATACATTCTTAATAACCTTACCTTCTCATGGTGTCAAAGCCACAGCCCATAAGCCAAATTATTCCATCTACTCCATGCCTGCATTTATTCCATGTCTGCACTCATGCAGCTGAACATGGCCAGAAAAAACCACAAGCCACTTTGTCTGTTCTGACCTTAAGTCCATAACCACAAACCTCCCATAGGCCTTAATGCTGTCAGAAAATCAGGGTATCCACATGTAGTCCATCTACTGTGCTACTGTTTTAGATGACTGTCTAACACACCTTCTCTTCTCTCCTCAGATGCCTATCACCTCCTCCCTAATCCCCATTCTCAGCTGATGACCTTGTGTCCTGCTTTGCTGAGAACACTGAAGCAAATAGAAGAGAAGTTTTAGACTCCCATCATCACATCAACTTATCTATCGGCATATGCAGGCACATACTCTTCCTTCCTCCTGTTACTAAACATAAACTCTTTCCTTGCTCCTATATAAGCCAACCTATCTATGTGCACAAAGCAGATTCCATCCCCTCTCACCTGCCTAAGGACATTAGAAGTTCTCCCCATCCCACAATATCAGTTTTCCCCTTTATATCGGACAGTTCCAATACCTCATCGTTTCTTCTATCCCCAACAAAAATACTGCTTCATCTTTCAATGGTCTTATCATTCCTTTGCTTCCCTCTGCAGCACAGTGTTGTCTATACTTGGTGCTTCTGATTTCTCTCAGGTCTGAAAGTCATTTTAATCAAGCTATTACCTGCTCTCTATTAAAACCAAGGTCACTAATGGCTTCCCCATTGCTAAGCTCAGTGGTCAATTCTCAGGCTTCATATTCCTTACACCATCAACAGTATTTGACACTATTGATCACTTCTCCTTGACATATTTTCTTTACCCATCTTTCACAACATTAACTTTTCTGTATTTTCTCTGTTATTGCTCCTTTCAACTTCTTTTTGTTGGTTTCTCCTGGTCTCCCTTACTCAGTGTTGCAGAGCTCTAGAGTTCAGTCCTTTGTCTTTTTTTTTCTTTAACTACACTCATTTTTTTTGGATGATTTTTTTGGTGATCTCACCCAGTCACATGACTTCAAATGTAATTTGTAGGCCAGTGACTCCCACATTTATATCTTCAGCCATAATTCTCCCCCAGACTGCAGGTTTGCGTGTCTACTCACTTAACCTGACATCCTTACTCTACTAAGCCATCCTGTCACAAACGAAACTCTTGATTTCCTTTGCTGCTCACCCCAATTATGTTTCCCCCATAGCATTATATATCTCTGTTAGTGGCAATTCCATCCTGCCATTTGTGCAGGTCAAAACTCTTTTGAACTATTCTTGACTTATCTCTTTTTCCCACATCCTATATCTAATCTATCAGTAATTCTGTTTGTCTATACTTTCAAAATCTATCCAGAATCAAACTACTATTCATTATGTCTCCTGCCACCATGATCCCTAGGTTGGATTATTGTAGTAGCCTTTTGAAGGATCTCCTTATTTCTGTCTTGCCCCTCAATTAACTATCCAAATGGTTCTCAACTAGGTGGCAATTTTGAGCCCTTTATGGATATTTAGACATACTTGCAGGTGATTTCTGATTGTCACAATGGGGGAAGTTGATGCTACTAGCATCTAAAGGGTAGAGATACGGAATTCTCTAAACACTACAAGTGCACAGGACAGCCCCCACAACAAAGAAGAATCTGACTGGAAATATCAGTGCTGAAGTTGAGAAACCCTTCTTTTTTTTTTTTAAGATTTTATTTATTTGACAGAGAGAAACGCAGCCAGAGAGGGAACACAAGCAGAGGGACTGAGATAGGGAGAAGCAGGCTTCCCACCGAGCAGGAAGCCTGATGTGGGGCTCGATCCCGGGTCTCCAGGATCATGACCTGAGCCCAACCAACTGAGCCACCCAGGCGCCCCGAGAAACCCTTCTTTATTCTCATCACAATGGTTAGGGTGATTCTTTTTAAAAAATAAAATTAAATGTGGGGAGTCTTCTGTTAAAAACTTCAAAATTTATCCATGTCACTAAAGTAAAACTACAGTTTCAACACTAACCCATGAGAACCTATATGATCTGGCTCCCAATGTCATTTTCTAACACCCTGTATCATGTTTATTCTGTTCTGAAGGCACTGCCTCCTAGCTGCTCCTCAAACATGTTGCTTATGCTGCTACTTAGGCCTCTGGTTTAATCATTCACTCTGGTGGGGATGTACTTCCCCCAGGTCACTAAATCCTTCATCTCCTACAAAGGAGATGCTTACTAGTTAGCATTACAACCTTAGTAACGCTTATTACTTAGCATTGCAACCTGCTTCCTCCCCGGCCATTTCTGACTCTCCTTATTCCATTTTCTATTTTGCATAGCAATTATTACTTTCTAATGTACTATAAAATTTACTTTGTTATGTATGTTTTTTACTCCCTGTCTCTGGAACATAAACTCCATCAACATACCCAATAATCTAGAAGCATGCTGGCATACAGGAAGCACTCAATATTTTTTGATCGAAGGCAGGTTGTTTGAAGGCAAAAAACCCAACAGGAGAAAGATGGATTATGTCAGCATAAGTAGATAGATCAAGTAATTAACGAAACATGAGAGACTTTGGACACAGAAACAAACTTCAGAACAAATCTAAAAGGAAGACATTCTCAACTGTATTCTTCACGTAAACAAGAAGTCTGTGACTTGCCCAAAGTCATGCAGCTACTGAGTAGGGAGCAGGTTCCAAATCCTGGTCTACTCTACTCCAAACCGTTTGTTCTTTAAATAGTGTTAAACTGTGCCTCAGTAACACTGGCAGACGGGGGAATCCTGTATGACTTTTACTCCTCAAAAATCTGAGCATTATAAATGTATAGGGAAAAAAAAAGTTAATAAACAAGGTTGGTGAAATTTTTATTTGAAAGAATCAAGGCAATGACAGTAGAAGAAAAAGAGAGAGAAGGAAAGCAAAGTGTTCTCAGAGAATCACAGAGCTGGCAGGGACCTAGAAGTTGAGCAGCCCTCATTCAATAGGTGAGAATGCTAAAGTCCAAGGGGCAGGATAATTCGATCCAGTTCAAAAATAAGCCTGACATGGCAAGCATCAGGATGGAAACTTGGACATCCTGCTCTATCCAGTGCCTTTTGATCATATCTCCTTCATCTTTCTGTAGAAAGTAGAGCTGCTCTTCAAAATAAACTTGGCCACTGTGAGAAGACACAATAAAAATTTGAATAATTTGATTTAATTCAAGGGTGAAGGAGATGACTACTCAATAATCAATGACTTTGAACAGATTATTTACAAAAACTAATTTTAAAAGTATTGTTAAATATTGATCTTCAGGGGCACCTGGGTGGCTCAGAGGGCTAAGCCTCTGCCTTCAGCTCCGGTCATTATCTCAGGGTCCTGGGCTGGAGCTCCACGTCAGGCTCTCTGCTCAGCAGGTCATGATCTCAGGCTCTCTGCTCAGCCTTTTCTCTGCCTGCCTCTCAGCCTATTTTTGAACTCTCTCTCTCTCTGTCAAATAAATAAATAAAATCTTTAAGAAATATATCGATGCTTCAGTGGTCTATTTTAATTAGCACACTGTTGCTAATGTGTATTGCTAATATAAAAACACAGTCTATAAATACATAAATGACATATTTCAAATATATAACTATGCGTTTTATTGTTATCAAAAACTCTCTCTTAGACTCCAAAACATTTCCACAAGCTATAATCCACCTTCGTAGTCTAGCAGATAGGCATTTATTTATGTGTGTACATGTATTAGGTATGCAGAAGTACTTATGTATCCTTTTTCTGAGCATGCCAGGAATATGTACTCATTTCCCACATTATGATGCAGCCCTACCCATGTATATTTATAGCCGTCAGAGATGTGTGGAGGATGGGTTGGTCCCCCAAGTCTCAGCATTGAGCAGCTTTCCAGAGCACCGCACACTCCTCTCTTCTCAGTGACCAGCATATCTCTGACATTAGGGATTCCATTCCATCTGGATGACAAACATCCATGACAGCTACAAAACAGAATTAGAAAAGAATAAAAACTTTCTTTCAAAGAGGGTCTTACCTCGGGGTCAAGTCTCTTGGGTTAAACTCTAATAAACTACTAAAGTTCTCTTCAATTAATTTTCTATTTAGTAAATCAGAAAATGCTTTCTTTTTCTTAAACATGCTGAAGTCCCATAAAAAGTCACACTTATGCTACATCCTAGGTTTTCCAAAAAACTTTTATACAGATTCTTTGGGCACCCATCTGTCTACTTCTAAATTACCTTGCGAGATCTTTCTTCACCAGCAGACAATAGGATATTCTAGAGCAGGATCTTTTTCTAACTAATCTTATGTCCCTGATAATAGTAATAGTAATAATAATTCTTTTTTTAATTTTTATTCTAGTTCCAGTATAGTTAACAGTGTTATATTAGTTTCAGGTATACAATATAGTGATTCAGCACTTCCATACAGCACCCAGTGCTATCATGATAAGAGAGCTTAATCCCCTTCACCTCTTTCACCTCCCCCACTTCCCCTCTGTTTGTTACAGAACAAACCATCAGTTTGTTCTGTATATTAAGAGTCTGTTTTTGTGGTTTGTATCTTTTTTCTTTGTTCATTTGTTTTGCTTCTTAAATTCCACATATGACTGACATCATATGATATTTGTCTTTCTCTGATGGACTTATTTAACTTAGCATTATAGCCCCCCATCCATCCATGCTGTTGCAAATGGCAATATTTTATTCTTTTTTATGGTTGAGTAGTTTTCCATTGTGTGTGTGTGTGTGTGTGTGTGTCTGTGTGTGTCTGTGTGTGCCATATCTTCTTTATCCATTCATCTATTGATGGACACTTCTTCTATTCAGTAGGTTGCCTTTTAGTTTTGTTGATTGTTTCCTTGGCTGTGCAGAATATTTTTATTTTGATGTAGTCCTAAAAGTTTATTTTTCCTTTTATTTCACTTGCCTCAGGAGACATATCTAGAAAAATTTTGTTATGTCTGATGTCAGAGAAATTACTGCCTGGGCTTTATTCTAGGATTTTTATGGTTTCAGGTCTTACATTTAGATCTTTAATACATTTTGAGTTTACTTTTGTTTATAGTGTAAGAAAGTGGTCTGGTTCCATTCTTTTGTATGTAGGTGTCCAGAAAAAGAGGCTGTCTTTTTCTCATTGCATATTCTTGCCCCCTTTGCTAAAGTTCAATTGACCATGTAATTATGTTTTTTTTTTTTTTCCTGGGGAATCTATTCTGTTCTATTGATCTATGTGTCTATCTAGTGCCAGTACCATATTATTTTGATTACTACAGCTTTGAAGTATATCCTGATATCTAGGAGTGTGATACCTCCAGCTTTCTTCTTCTTCTTCTTTTTTTAAGATTCATTTATTTATTTTAGAGAGGAAGCATGCACAAACCAAGGGACACAGGGAGAAGGAGACCTGAGCCAAAATCAAAAGTCAGATGTTCAACTGACTGAGCCACCCAGGTGTCCCTCCAGCTTTGCTCTTCTTTCAAGATTTCTTTGGCTTCTGAGGGTTTTTTGCTCTGTACACATGTTAACATTTTTGTTCTAGTTCTGTGAAGAATGTTGTTGGTGATTTTCTTTCAAATTAAATTTGCATTAAATTGTTGTTGGGATTGTATTAAATCTGTAGATTCTTTAGGTAGTATTAACATTTTAATAATATTGATTCTTCCAATCCATGAGCATGGTATATCTTTTCATTTGTCTGTGTTGTCTTCAATTTCTTTCATTAATGTTTTATACTTTTCAGAGTACAGGTCTTTTACCTCCTTGGTTAAGTTTATTCCGAGGTATTTTACTATTTTTGATGGAATTTGTAAATGGGATTGTTTTCTTAACTTTTCTTTCTGCTGCTTCATTATTATTGTATCAAAATGCAATGGATTTTTGTGTTTTGATTTGGATGCATTTTTATTAATTTTTTGTTGTCTGATTGCTGTGTCTAAGATTTTTCAGTACTATGCTGAATAAAAGTGGTCAGAATGGACATCCTGGTCTTATTCTTGAACTTAGGGGAAAAGTTGTCAGTTTTTCCCCATGGAATATGATGTTTGCTATCGATTTTTCATAAGTGACCTTTATTATGTTGAGGTATGTTCCCTTTAAACCTACTTTGTTGAGGGCTTTTATCATGAATGGATGTTGCACTTTGCCAAATGCTTTCTCTGCATCCATTGAGATGATTGTATGGCTTTTATTGTTTCTCTTATTGATGTTATGTATCATGTTGATTGATTTATAAATATTTATCCACCCTTGTATCCATTGGAATGAATCCCACTTGTTCACAATAAATGGTGTTTTAATGTATTGATAGATTTGGCTTGCTAATATTTTGTAGAGGATTTTTGTATCTGTGTTCATTGGAGATACTGGCCTATAGTTCTCTCTCTCTCTTTGTTTGATAATGTCTTTATCTGGTTTTGTTCAGGGTAATGCTGGCTTCATAGAATGAGTTTGGAAACTTTCCTTCCTCTTCTATTTTTTGGAATAGTTTGAGTAAAATGGTATAAACTCTTCTTTCAATGTTTGATAGAATTCTCCTGTGAAGCCATCTGGTCCTGGAATTTTGTTTGTTGGGAGTTTTTTGATTACTGATTCATTTTCACTGCTGGTAATCAGTGTGTTCAAATTTTCTATTTCTTCCTGATTCACTTTTTAAGGTTATATATTTCTAGGAATTTATCCATCTCTTGTAGGTTGTCTAATTTGTTGACATATACTTTTTCATAATATTCTCTTACAATCCTTTGCACTTTTGTGGTGTGAGTTATTTTTCCTCTTTCATTTCTGATTTTGTTTATTTGAGTACCCACTCTCTGACTCTGGCTCTTTTCAATAAAAGGTTAGGTTTTTTATTTGAGATTTTTCTTGCTTCCTGAGGTAAGCATTTATTGCTCTACACTCCCCTCCTAAACTAGATTTTGCTTCATCCTAAAGATTTTGGACCATTGTGTCTTCATTTTCATTTGACTCCATGTATGTTTTTATTTCCTTTTTGATTTCTTGGTTGATTCATTAATTTTCTTATAGCCTATTATTTAACCTTCATGTATTTTTGTTCTTTCCAGATCTTTTTCTTGTGGATAATTTTTAATTATTGTGAATAATTTTCTTATAATTTTTTTATTTCTTGTGACAATTCTTAATATGAGTACAATACTTTACTATTTTCAAAGAATGTTCATATAACCTTATTTCATCATATTTTCACAAGTTGATAAAGTATATATTGTAAGGTTGTTGGTGTCAGTGAGGATGAACGGCAAGGAGAGCAAGTAAAGGAGATAACCGGGTGCAGCAAGTGGTTTGAGTAGGCTTTAATGAAGGCAGTTCCTGGCTAGGTTCACTGGTCCAGTACAGAGAAGGGCCAGAGAAGTCCAGCAGTGGGGCTGGTGGTGCTTATTTTTATCAGTCAGGGTGGGGATGTGGTTTCTGGGATATTTTAGGTGGGAGTTTCTAGGCAATGGAGGTGAGGTCCCAGGGTGATGTGATCTACAGGGAATGTTGCATGTGCAGGGTGGGTTGAGTTTTGGCTTATTCACCATGACTCAGCATTCTGCAAGCGGGAAGTCCCGAGATGAAGGGTCCCGAGTAGTGGTGCAGTCAGGTGCAGTGGCCATCTTGCAGGCTGTCCCTGTGTGCACTGCCCCAGCATTGAGTTGGATCTTCTTATGGCAGATAAAGGCAGAACCTGTATGTTTCTGAATGAAGAATGCTGTTATTACGTCAGTGAATAGGGTCTCATGGAAACCAATATCCATATCCTGGCTAAAATAAAAGAAACTCTTAAACACCACTACACGCCCACAGATCCCTCCACCCAATGGTGGCATTCTCCTCTGATAACATGGGTAGCCCCCATTCTAAGCCCCCTCATCAAGCTTTGCCTCTTATTAACGCTGGCTCCCTGCTTATTCTGTTTTATTCAGGGATGGATCCGGGAAGTCTCCCAAGTGACAGTCAACCAACTACTGCTGCATTCCTATGCCCGCCTCCCCACTTCCAAGGAACCCCTCAAAACCCCTTAGCCCCTTAGTTAGCAGGAGGTAGCCAGAATGGATTCATCACCCTATAACACCAAAAAGGTTGGAATGTTGGGGCGGTGGACACAGGAACAGCCTGCAAGATGGCCACTGCACCTGTCTGCACCACTCCTGGGGACCATTCATCTCGGGACTTCCTGCTTTCAGAATGCTGTGTCATGGTGAATAAGCCAAAACTCAACCCACCCTGCACCATGCAACATTCCCCGGAGATCACATCACCCCCAGGACCTCACCTCCACTGCCTAGAAACTCCCACCTAAAATAGCCCATAAACCACATCCCCACCTTGACTGATAAAAATAAGCACTGCTAGTCCTGCTGTGCAACTTCCCTGGCCCTTCTCTCTATCGCACCAGGGAACCTAGCCCGAGAGCACCTCCATTAAAGCCTACTCAAACCACTTGCTGTGCCTGCTTCTCTTCTTTACTCGCTCTCCCTGCCATTCGTCCTCACTGACGCTGAAAGCCTTACATATATTATTAGAAATTTGGGTCTTAATACCTTTAGTGGACTCGCTTGGTATCATAAAACTAATAAGCTGTGGCTCTGGATCTAGAACATAGAACTTTTGTTTCTACAATGTGAAAAAATATATAATACTGATATTTTGAAAGTCCATAAAATCTAGTGATTACAAAGTCATTGGAGATATTCAGGAGAATAGTTTTATAGTATAGTGAATAATAAAGCAGTTTTGAAGTTTGTAGTATGTTTTCACAGTAAAGAAGTGAAAGAAGAAAGTTAATTTGGGAATTTTGATAGTAAAATGGAAAAAGATAAAAGATCAGGATGATGGAGTTGCAGAGAATGTTTTTAAGTCATTAATCTATGAGTATATTGGTATGTGTAGTAAGAGGAAAGAGCAAAAAAAAAACAGGTTAGAAAAATTATATAAGTACAGTATAAGGAGATTCTTCCTGAAGAGGTGTTATGAGATAAGAGCAAAAGAAAGGACGAAAAGGGTATAAAAAGAAAGAATTGTATCCTAATACCTCTCTTTAAATTGCATTTTTGAAAAAATACTGCAGCCACAGATTTCAAATTGAAAAACACATGCAGATGTTCTGCAGACATATCTTCTATTCATTCAACAAATGTTGATTAGGTATCTGCTTTATACCAGACACTGTTTACCCTTGAACTTAACTTCCTGTCAATGACTCTGAAGTAGTTGTTTTGATCCCCACTTTTCTGATTGGGAAACTGAGTCTAGTAAGTAGTGATTTTCCTAAGGTCATGCAGCTAAATCTGGGAAAAGGCAGGTGGCTCACAGATCTTTCCGGCACATTAGCCTGCCCTTCAGAGGACTTACCACCTAGTGGGCCAGCAAGACTGGTAAAGTGGGCAATTCCCGGACACACTGTGGGCTGTGAAGCTCCTATCCACCTGGGGACTATTGGAGAAGGCTTCATAAAATAAAAGAATTTAAAATATTCCTTTGAAATATTTTAGAAGCTGTTGCAAGTATTCAGCACATTTTCTATTTTTAACTGCACTTGATTTTGTGAAATTCTCCCAGTGCCTTGGAGAAAGGTACTGAGGGAAGGAAACTGGTTTTAGACACTTTGTCCTCTTCTGCAGTTCTTTCTGGAGCCACCGTGTGGTATTGTTGTGCAATTAAAATAGCTGTGTCTTTCAGCAACCCAGCCTTCCATTGACCAGTTTGGACTCTGAGAAGCAGACTGAGGGTTTTGGAAGGGAGCGGGGGATGGGTGGGCCTGGTGGTGGTATTAAGGAGGGCCCATATTGCATGGAGCACTGGGTGTGGTGCATAAACAATGACTCTTGGAACACTGAAAAAATAAAA
Organism: Spilogale gracilis; assembly: GCA_004023965.1. Taxonomy (NCBI): domain Eukaryota; kingdom Metazoa; phylum Chordata; class Mammalia; order Carnivora; family Mephitidae; genus Spilogale; species Spilogale gracilis. Next base: position 27,234 of record PITA01009396.1, read on the forward strand.
TAAATTATTATTTAAAAAGAAGTATCTTTTCTGCATCTTACCTGTCAATTGTGCTATAGGTGCTTATATCTTACCTCTGATGAAGGGCTTTATAAATTTCTATGTTGTCAAATTTCTGTGGAAGGTGAGGAAAACAGCTGGTCAAACATGTTTGTTCAGAAAGAACTGCTAGGGCACATGTACCCATGCCACTGCTTCAAAGAAGAACAATTCTGTATTTGCTGTTCTGTATTTGCTGGCTGGCCATCTTTGATCACAGCACCACATGGGATAGCAGTGCTTGGCCTACACTCTGTCAGAGAGACCCCACAGCCAGTGATGGGATAACACCCCACTCGGATGCACCGGCTTGAGCTGGTTGTTTGATGTTCTGCAGCACTTCCATCATGAAAGCCACATGAAAGCACATGAAAAATTAAGTCTCATGTTTAAAACCTCCTAAGGGAAAGCAGCTATCGCTGGGGCAGGGGGCAGTGCATGCCCTGGAATTTGTGGAAGGAGCACACTACACTGAGCTTTGGAATTTGCATCAGAAGGCCTGGAATCTCCTTGGAAACCAATAGAAAAGGTTGAGTCTCAAACTTCCCATCCCTGCTTGAAAGATTATCCTGTTTTCTACCTTCATCGTCACCATCACTGCTGTTTATTAAGCTCTTATTGACTTTACATTACTTTGTTGTCACATCTGGACACCCTAAAGTATAACTGCTCAGACACCACCCAAGATTGTTTTGGAAGAGAAGCAAAACCTCAAATCAAATGGAAAGGTGTGTACTTAGAATAACAAAACAATCCACTTTTGTATTCCTGAAGAGTGTTCAAATGTTTTCCTTATGCATCTCTCATTCATTCTCACAGCAACTCTGTAAGACAGGTTTTGAAGTTCAGTGATTTTCTTCAAACACCAAATGATAGAGGCAAGGTGGAACTAGGGTGGCTGATTCTCCGTATATTGTGTTTCCACTGTATCTCAACTACCCATGCTAAGCGGCTGACTGTAATAAACAAATGCATGCTCAGTAGATGGAGTTTGGGATAAAAGTCAAGGAAAGGGCATAAAAGAGGTGGGAAACTGGGGAAACAGAGGACTTCCATGAAGTGAGTGAGATTTCAATAATCAAAATGTGGTATATGCTTTGAACTCCCTTTTGGCAGAATTCTCATAAAATAGCTTGGTAGGCGGCAGGAAAGTTGATTCCATGGCTTAAAAAAAAAATTTCATCAGCTAATGTTTGTCATGATGTCTTTCATTTGAAAATGTGCTTTCCACATGTGAGTGCCTAATAAATGCTACTTACTAATGACAATGAGGACTGATGGACTGGAATCACCTTTGGCACTGAACTTGTCAGCTTTCACAAGAGCAGCATGTGATGAGGAACGCTGCATCCCATTACCAGCCTGCTGAGCATCCGAGTCTGTAATAGTAACTTTTAGAACACACTGTGGTGGGAGTACAAGACTGGCAACACAAGGCCGTTATACACACAATGCCAATCATTCCGATGAAAACTGAAAAATTCCGTCAATCATCTGAGGCTTTATCCACATGGCACCAAACATTTGGATGACTGGATGTTTCCAGTTTTCACCAGATTGGTGCCATGTAAAAGCTTACACAAACTCGTAGAGACCAGTAATTCTCCAAGATAAATAAACTCTCAGGTAGCATGGCACATTTGGGCCCACAAGAGCATCTTTCATTCATGTCTTTCCCTCGGTAAATACATTTATAAGAGGGAAAACTATGTGTCACCAATCAGTTTTTGTACAAAGGGACCAGACATATACAAAGCACTTACAGTCTAACAGGGAAGACAGTAATTATAATGCAAGGTGATTAAATCTCTCATAGAGACATAAACGAAATGCCAAGAGAATGCAAAGCAGAAATGAACCATCTCTGCCTAAAAGAGTTTGCAAATCTTCAAAGGTGTGGTGGCATTTGAACAAGGTCTTCTCATACGTCAGCAGAGTAGACATAGGTGCTCCAGGTGGAAAAGAAAGGCAGAGTGACATATATAAAGACAAAGATATACTTAAGTAAAGTGCTTTTTAGGGAAAATGACAAATCAGGAGAGGGGTAGAACACAAGGCATATTGGCTATACCTTCTTGAGGTCCTGTGCAGTAGAAGGCCAGGCTTCAGTCTGCCTCCAACCAAGAAGTCCATGGGCAAGAGGATATGCTCACCCAGAGCCCAGGCTCACTCCCTCTCCACCATCCTACTTATCCTTTGCAGACCACAGTCTGCTTTCTTAGGATCCAAATCCCCTGTCTGAATGGCCCCCAAATCCACTGGAGATCTTGCAAGGTCCTTTCCCCCAAAATCTACCCTTCCAAAAGCAAAACATGCTATTGATGCAAGCACCCCTATACTGAGATGAGGCCAAAGAGTGGTATTGGTAAGCATGTGAACAAGCTTGGATGCATACTCTGGAGTCCACGTGGTGCCTATGAGGTCCTGCACACTGTGGCTGGAGCTGGATGTAGTAACAGTAGGGGAGCAGGCTGCAACCCGAGGCTGGGAGCAGCTCTCTCCACCCCACCACACTCAAGCGTGGGACGCACACACGAGTCCAGGAAATGTAATTTAGAAGCTAGCCTGGCAGATTGTTATAAAGATAGGATGCTCGATGTAGAATATTATTATTTAACAGACTGCTCTGTTGCTTTATAACTTTTAAATATCTAAATGCATGCTATGTGAGCCTCCAATGATACTCTTATCCTGGGTTTTATAAATTTTAGGGACAAGTCTATATTTGGGGAAACTGACCAGAGAAGAACTGAAAAGAAAGGCTGAGTCTGACTGTGAAACGTTTTATATGACAGGCTCGGCATAGACATTTCTAAGAATAGATTTGTGAGATGCCAAATAATTCAAACCTTTCCCTTTCACATCTTCTCAAACTGCTTTTTCCTCAGAGATGGCTTTCTTTTCCAAAATATTATAGTTATCATCCACAACATAGGGATTAGCTCTTAACTATAGACTATCAAACTGATCAATGAATATCATCTTAACTCTTCTACCTGGCTATATAAGCTCTAATGCAAGATAGTAATTATCTAGCATTTTTTTTTTATCTTCCATAGATGTCTTGCATAGTTTAAAGGGGTGGTGGTTTTTCTCATAACTTGAGAAAAATGATTCATTGCAAAAAATTGTTGATGAAAAGCAAATTTCAGGGTCATAACTGAGCCATGTTCTGATGCCAACCCTTTTTCATATTCCTCTATCCCTTTGGAACTGGCTATACGATAGGCAACACCTGGTGAAAAACAAAAATATGAGGCTCCTTGTTTAAAAATTAAAAATTCTGAGAAGGTGAGAGCAGAGCATTAAGCCAAGCTTGGGCCCTTCTGAGCATTGGGGTCCTGTGTGCCTGCACAGATAGGTTCTCGTTACTCATTTAAGATAAGATGCTTTCCTCCAGGCTTTGTTAGTAAACTCAGTGAAATAGTCTTTATGACTCTTTCGCAAAGTGTGGCTCAGTGGTAGACAAGCTGATTTTAGATGGTGCACAGATGGACATTTGTTTAGTGTAATGCTTATGTACCAATGTGTTATGATATATGTAATAGTTATGCAAATATGCTTTAGGGAAATACAATTTGCACATCAATCAATAACTTTGTGTTTATTATTGTTTGGGACAAGGCTAAGTTAAAAAATGGATCGAATTAAAGAAAAATATTAAGTAAATAAGAGTACGGATGGTATGCAGATGTTGTAGCAAGCATAAAATGGTGTTTATATGATGGAAGTTTGGAAGCAGTGGAAAAACTGAATGGTTAGGTTGTCCTATTTACCCTTAACTATTTCGGTAGCATTCTTGGGCCACATCTGACCTTTGATTTTCTGTTCTGGCTGATCCCGTTGTTGTGTTTTCCCATTCATCTGGTTCAAAATTTTCCAGTAGTGAAAAGGCAAGTTGGCTGAATCTGGAGCCTGATGGGAGGCAGTCCCCAGAAATCACCAGGATCTCAGAGTCCATCAGCCACTCACCACATCCTTTCCTGACCCTATTTTGCAGATGAAGACTCTCTACTGGGAGCAGAAAACTTGAAACTAACCCCAAAGCTTTTTCTACCAATTTTCAGTCAGCTTTCCACCCATTTTTGCTCTTCCCAGCTTTATACATGTGTATGCAAAATTTTAGCAAAGATCATTGGGGACAATTGCCCAAATTTACACCCTTTATCTAAAGATCTTTTAAAAGCCCAAAGTGGAATTCCTAATTACTTTTGATCTCATTGCCATTCCAGTAAAGTATTAGTATATTCGTATTGCCAAGTGGCTTGGCCTGGACTGCCTGGAGGACGAGTCCCCGCAGGATGGCTTATAGCCAGCTTGTCCAGTTCCCAGATTCATAACATTTTCACCATTCCTTGCTAGGGCATTGAACACCAGAATCCCAGGGCTCCGTGTTAGATGAGATGTCTTCCTAAATGTGTCCAAGACTAATGATCTAAATTCCCGACTGGTATTAATCTTAGGGATTTGGGAATAAGAAATCAGAGTTCCTGGGAATTCTAATAGTCCTAAATTATTCTTAAAATGCTTCCAACATTCTTTACCCTCTTTACCTATCATGATATCTAAGAAACTGTTTGTTTAATAAATATATTTATTATTGATTATTAATTTGTCAATGTTTATTGTTAACAAATAAGAGATATTAATTTTGGTAGTATCAGAAACAACTACAGTCGATAGCAAATAGTCAAACAGTAAGAAACACCAAAAAACATTATTGGGTATTATTCAAATAATGTAACATTTAGCTCTTCTAACAAGGACAACAACAGTACATAGAATCGTATTTCAATATTATCAATTGAAGGACTTCTTTCACCATTTCACCTTCAACCCTGTTATTTCTAGAAACACTATTCATAGAATTTGTATAAAATATTCTATGTGATTAAACTTCCTGATACTTGTTTTATGTACAGGGATGAGTCTCTGTTGGTAGCACATGGACCACAAACACACTGATACTGCGGTAGTAGAGAAGCAAGGCTGATCACACTGTGATCTCTCCTATGTGCTCCTGTCCTGGTATTGAGGATGTTGTCCTTACAGTTCCCCTCCACAGGTCCCCATTTCCTGAGATTTCTTTGACTCAGCAACCTCTCTGCGTTGCTTATTAAGTTTAATTCTCTTAGGAGATAATACTTTTCTTTCCATGTTCCCGACTTCTCAGCTGATTTCTGTGGCATGTATTTTAAAAAGACTATAAAGGTAAACCACACACTGGAAGAAATTTCCATGTGGAACATTACCTGTGACAGGCAGGGATCTAGGATCACAAGCGTCTGGGTGGAGCACTTAGTCAAATTATTTGTGTTCCAAGGAAGAGATGGGCAACAATTAAGTAAGGTATTTAAAAGCACTTCCTGTTTTTAAGTAACCAACTCTTTAAGCCTCATATTAGGTAATGAGGGTTCTACATGGACTTAAAATCCACTGTCTTCCCAGGAAGAACTATTATTTAGGAGTTAATTGCTAGTTACTTGTTCAGTCTTTCTGTGGCCGTCAGATTATTGCTGAGTGGGGGCCTCATAAACAAGAAGCTTCTTAGCCTGTCCTCTCCAGACCAAATGGACATGTGTTTCCCATTTCAACATTTCATTGCCCCAACGGAAAACAAATCAGCTGTGTCTTTGGGATCTGAAGAGGAGAAGGTTGGGATTTATTCCTGGACAAGCCTGAGGAAAACATTACCCTAATGGATGAAATATGTTTCTACTAAAGACTTCTTAGAAGTGTTGAACTGATCTTTCCCAACTTGATCTCCTTTTCCTTGAAAAGAAAGAAGATGCAAGAAAGTCCACAGGATTATCCTGGAGCTTTGTCCTTAAAGAAGGAGTAATGGATAAAACTTGCCTTGGTTTAGATAAGACCCAGAAGGAGTAGACACTGTCTTTAGAGATTGTTCACACACCTTTGACAATGTGGTCGAGAAGTCATATTCTTTCTTGGCCATGCACAGCAATAGAAACCCACTTCCTGTTTTCTAAAGCCAAATTTCTCCTTTGGTTCAATCTTTCCCAAGAAGGCTCTCCCTGATTTCTCAATTCTCAATGTGGTCAGCAAGAAAATTGGTTCTGGAAAAAATATTTGACTTTCTGTGTAGAAAATAATGGTCTTCTTAAGACTGCAAGCCCACTGTGGAGGAATTTTGGCTTATTTTATGTTTTGTACCCTGATGGAGCACAGGAAATCGGAAAATAGATTATTTTCCTTGGAAACCTGGAACATGTTTGGCTTAGTAATTGGACAATTTTTAGAGTTCAAACTGGCCAGCACAATGTGGAGTCACTCTCAAAACAGTGTGTCAAGGTCTAAAGCATAATTAGGGAAAATTCATCAACACTAATGGCTTTATCCTGAATCTGTGTAATAGGACTGCCCAGCCAGAAAAATATGTTGGTTTCTTTTTCTTTTCTGAGTTTCATTTTGCCATAAAAGGCTTGGAAACTCAAAGAAACTTGAGAGATGGCATGCCCTCCACACACACACCCGGGTGTACCCAAAGAACGGCTAGCTACCAGAAGATGGCACCTTGCTTATTTTGGGGTCATGCCACTCAAGCGGTGAAAATACATCAGAGTCATGTAAAAACTACATTTAAAAATTATCCTCATCTAGCTATCTAACTCAAACTTAGAATGAAACGTAGAAATCACTTACAACAATAAACATCACTCAGATTGGTGAGTCTCCATATGGAGACAGTATAAGAACACTTCCTGTTTGGGGCTTGCTCCTAGAACCAACCTGTCTGTCTCTTAGCAGAGAAAGTTTTAGCAGAATCAATAGGAATCCGTTAGGGGTTTTACCTAAAGTGTCTCTTGGCTTTCATATTCCATTTTATGACATCTATCTTTTTGAATTCTATTTTTTTAAGTAAGACAGTAGATTTTTCCTTATAATTATCATTCTGTGATACAAAAGAACTTATTTGATAAGATGATTCATATTCATGTGAAATATAAGCTTATAAGTTCATACTGAAAATTGCACTCAGTCTGTATTTGGTACCAACATTACTGCCTTCCAATAATAGATTGTGCTTAAATTTCAGGAAATTTCAATGTGAACAAAAGATATAGTATTCATTAACAGAAGTCTAAATATAACAATAAATAACAAAGATTGTAGTAACGGTTATCATTGCTTATTTGCAGATCCCAATTCTTTAGGGCTTGAGTGTAATTCTCAAAGTGTAATATTCTCTGAAGTAATAGAGGGAAGTTTGTGTTGGGTGTGGATGTTTAATCAATTAAGCAACACACACCAATAGTTCATTCATTACTTTACAGCTCAGGCCGCTGATCAACAACTGTTCCTAGATCCCACTTCCTACAACTCAAACCCTTCATCACGGAATTATTCAAGGAGCTTCTTTTTCTGCTACTACATACTTTACTGGTGTCTCCAACTTTTACTTAGAGTTCTACAATCATATTTTTTTTACACTCACACTATTTTTATTTTTATAATCATACTATTTATAAATCAACTTTATTGAAACATAGCTTACATACAAGAAAATATACATATTTTATGTGTGTGATTTGATGAGCTTCAACAAATGTGTGCAGTCATGTAGCTATCAACCCTGTCAAGACAGAGAGAAAAGTTCTGTCACCTCAGGAAAGATCCCTCATAACCTTTGCAGTCAGTTCTTCCAACACCAGCTCCAGGCAACCTATTGAACTTATACTCCAACAGACTGGATTTGTCTTTTTTAGAGCTTCATGTAATGGAAGCAAATGTGTATACTCTTTTATCTGTATCTTCTTACATTCAACATGTTTTTAAGATTCATCCCTGTTGTTGCATGAATCAATGGTCCTCCCTGCTGAGTAGTATTCAATTGTATGACTATATCACACATATGTTTATTTGCTCACCTGTTGTGGGCATTTATGTTGTTCCACTTGGGGCTATTATGAACCAAATGGCCGGAAACATTTGGGTATAGGTTTTTATATACACAAATGTTTTCTTTTCTCTTTGATAAATATCTAGGAGTGGAATTTCTTCATCACACAGTACTGTATTTTCAGCTTGATAAGAAACTAACACACTGAGTATATGTGATTATATGTGATTAACTAACACAAAAAATGATTATATCATTTTTCATGTCCAATGTATAAGATTTCCAGTTGCTCCACATCCTCACCAGCAATTGGTATTGACAATCTCTTTAGTTTTAGCCATTCTTGGGGCACCTGGGTGGCTCAGTTGTTAAGCATCTGCCATTGGCTCAGGTCATGATCCTGGAGTCCTGGGATCAAGCCCCGCATCGAGTTCACCATTGAACCCTGCATCGGGTTCCCTGCTCAGTGGGAAGTCTGCTACTCCCTCTCTCACTCCCCCTGCTTGTGTTCCCTCTCTGACTGTGTTTCTCTCTGTCAAAAAAATAAATAAAATCTTTAAATTTTTTTTTTTTAGCCATTCTGGGGGTGTGCAGTGAAAAGTAGAGGGTTCTTTACACAGATTTTGTTCCATTGGAATTAGGACCCCACTGACCTCTTATCTAAAATATATATAATAGGGACCATTTGGAAATTAATTCTGTGATTCAAGTGTATTAGCTATTCTTTCAAGGTTTGGGTCATTTGAGTTTTTGACAAGTGTAAATTTTTTACCTTTGTATAAGTAACTGACTAAAAAATTAAGCTGGGCACCTGGGTGGGCTCATTTGGTTAAGCACCTGCCTCAACTCAGGTCATGATCCCAGGATCCTGGAATGGAGTGTTCCCCCCCCCTGCCACCCCACACCCCCACACCTCCCATCAGGCTCTCTGCTCTGTAGGGAGCCTGCTTCTCCCTCTCCCTTTGCCTGCTGCTCAATCTGCTTGTGCCCTCTCTCTCTCTCTCAAATAAATAAATAAAATCTTAAAAAAGTACATTAAGCAAAAGTGGACCTACTACCAAGTTCTGAGGTAAGCTAATAAAGAAAGATAATCTTCAGATATGGTTATTCAGTCAGTCAAAAATCATATCCCCCTGTACTATATCATGATCTATCTCAGATTGCTTTGTTGTTGTTGAGAAATGAGAAACTCAAAAATCCTTTTGGACATCTTCAACTTTCTAGCTATCATTCTGAAGATAAAGGTTTCAATTAGAAAAGTACAGAAGCCCTGCCATAATAAGTTCTTTGATTTTTAAAAGGTCTTTAAAAAGAAAAGTGTACAAGTACTTAGAATATCCTAATCTGCCAGTTTACTAATCCTACAAGGAGCATAATCAATGTGTCCTATACTCTTTTTTTTTTTAAAGATTTTATTTATTTATTTAACAGAGAAACACAGCCAGAGAGGGAACACAAGCAGGGGGACTGAAAGAGGGAGAAGCAGGCTTCCCGCTGAGCAGGAAGCCAGATGTGGGGCTCAATCCCTGGTCTCCAGGATCATGACCTGAACTGAAAGCAGTCGCTTAACCAGCTGAGCCACCCAGGCGCCCCTGCGTCCTATCCTCTTGTGGCCATAGTCACTTTATTCTTTTTCTCCAAAAGCATCCATTAAGTAGTTTTCTGGGAAGGAAAGTAAAGCAAAACAATACATTTTAGCAGCTGGGGTGGATTGACTGAAAGACCAAACACAGACATCGCTTCAGTAAATCAGGCTGGATTCACTTTTTGAAAGGATCCTTAAGGAAGTTAGTGTTATCTGGATACATAGCACATTTTCCAGGACAGATGGAAAGACAAATTCCCACACCTTAAGATCCTATACAATTATGAATAAGAACATCTTAGTAAATAAAGGTCACATCAGCCTTCATGAAGTCCAGCTCCTCTGATCCTTTAGTCTATATAGGCCAGAGAAGGCCTGAGCATAGATTTGTCTGAATATATGCCCGAGATCATCAAACTTATTATTATACAATATGCTATATCATTACCAGGCATAGTTCCACATAGTATATTCAGGCATCTCCCTCAGCCTCCACAGGTCAACATGAGTTCAGTCAATGTACTCAATACAGAGGAATAAAGACAAGGGTCATTTGCTCTGACATCATCAAGGTCCAGACCAATAGGATCTTAGAGTGCCTGTAGGGATTTATCCCCATACGCATATAGGTATAATATCTGTTATCTCCGTTACTTTGAAATATCTTCTTGGACCTATACTTCTGGAATACCTTCTGCTGTTTGCGACTTTCATACATGGTCTGTGATATTTCCCCATCATATTTCTTTGGTTAATGATGTTATTTAATCAATGTAATCAATTTCTGATAAAAAGGTAGTCTATATAATGAGTTCTTTGCTATTTAAAAATTATATTAATATTCATAAGGATGAAGCTTGTTAACTGTCCTTGTTCAACTCTTCTATGAGCCTTCTAATTTTTAATCTTCTTTCTCATTTACTGAGAGAAGTATGTTAAAATTTCCAATTGTGGTTATGGATTTTTAAATGTCTTTTTGTAGTTCTGTTATTTTATATTCTATAAATTTTAAGCCTACAACATTAAATGTTGTTAAGTATTATTTAAAATTGTTATGGCTTCATATTGAATTGTTCTTTTTATCATTATACAATGATCTTTCTTATCTCTAATGGTGCTCTTTGCCTTAGCGTCTATGTTATCTCTTAGTAATATGGAAAAGCCAAGTTTCTTCGGTCTAAATTCATCTGATTTATATTCTATTCAAAATAGCCTTGTGTTTTATGCATCTCCTGTCAACAGCATATATTTGTAGGATAGTCAATCCCATCTGACCACTTGCAATTTATTTGGTGTTGGGGTGAAATGGAAAAAGAGACACATTATCTCCCTGAGAGGGTAGAGCCCGAGTTAGGTACAGTGATCGAGACAGCAGGTCATATGGGGACCAGCCCACACTTCAGTTTTTTGAGGCTTGGAGAGGAACATTCCACAATCACTCCTACGCCTCCATGGTGACTGCCTTTTCCCTGACTGACACAAAAAAAACAGTAAATTCCAAAAAGACTCTTTGAAACTTGCTTGCAGCCAGGAAAGGAGAGGTTGGGAACCAGGAGAAATAGGGAGTGCCATCCAGGCTGACAGAAGTCTCTAGAAGACTGGCATCAACACCTCTTCCCTGATTAGAAAGGAACAGTAGGGAGAAGAAACTGAAGTAAAACAGTCTTCACTCAAAAATTAGCTCTGTGCTCTACTGCTTTGTGTCTGAGCTCTTTTGTGTAACTAAAGAGAAAAGAGGAATTCATTGAAACGCCTCAGGCATTGTTCTGTACAATTTCCACTGGGGTGCGGGAAAGGCTTCTAAACTGTGGAGGTCCATTTTTGTATTCAAGGCAAAAAACCAAACCAAAACAGGAGAAAACAAAAAACCCACCAAAACACAAAAACAAACACACACCACACAAAAATATCCCTCAATTTTAAAAAACTTCGTATTTAAATTTCAATTAACACACAATGCAATATTAATTTCAGGTGTACAATATAGTGATTCAACACTTCTTATCAGCCTGTGCTCATCACAGCAAGTGCACCCCTTTATCCCTACCATCTATCTAACGCATCCCTCCACTCACCTCTGTTCTGGTAACCATCAGTTTGTCCTCCATAATTAAGAGTCTGTGTCATGATGGGGCGCCTGGGTGGCTCAGTCATTAAGCCTCTGGTTTCCACTCAGGTCATGATCCCGGAGCCCCAGGAACAAGCCCCACATCAGGCTCCCTGCTCAGCGGGAAGCCTGCTTCTCCCTCTCTCACTCCCCCTGCTTGTGTTCCCTCTCTTGCTGTGTTTCTCTCTGTCAAATAAATAAATAAAATCTTTAAAAAGAAAAAAAGAGTCTGTTTCTTGGTTTGCCTCTCTCTCCTTTTTCCCCCTTTGCGCATTTGTTTTGTTTCTTAAATTCCAATATTAGTGAAATCATATGGTATTTGTCTTTCTCTGTGGATTTATTTTCCTTAGCATCATACTGTCTAGCTCTATTCGTGTCATTGCAAATGGCAGGATTTCATTCTTTTTTTATGGCTAGTTAACATTCCATTATATATATATATATATTCTCTATCATATATAATATAGATGTATGTATATTCCATATATATACAATGGAGTATTATATATATGTATATGTATTATGGGTATATATATGTGTATATATATGTGCATTATATATATGTATTATGGGTATATATATGTGTATATATATATATACACATACCACATCATCATTCATTCATCAACTGATGGACACCTGGGCTGTTTCCATAGTTTGGCTGTTGTAGATAATTTTGCTATTGACATCAGGGGACGTGTATCCCTTTGAATTAGTACTTTTGTTGTCTCTGAGTAAATACCTAGTGGTACAATTGCTGGATTGTAGGGTAGTTCTATTTTTAGCTTTCTGTGGAAACTCCGTATTGTTTTCCAGAGTGGCTACACCAGTATGCATTCCCGTCAACAACGCAAGAGGGTTCTCCTTTCTCCACATCCCTGCCAAGACCTGTTGTCCCTTGTGTTGTCGATTTTAGCCATTCTGACAGTTGTGAGATGATCAGTGATGTTAAATATGTTTTCATGTGTCTGTTGGCCATCGGTATGTCTTTGGAGAAATGTCTATTCATGTCTTATGCCCATTTTTTAAATTGTATTATTTATTTCTTGGGTGTTGAATTGTGTAAGTTTCATATATATATATATATATATTTTTTTTTTTTTTTGGACACTAACCTTTTATCAGACATGTCATTTGCAAACATTTTCTCCCATTTCCTAGGTTTTCTTTTAGGTTTATTGACTGCTTCCTTTGTTGTGCATAAGACTTTTATTTTGATATTGTCTCAATAGTTTATTTTTGGTTTTGTTTTTCTGCCTCAGGAGACATATCTAGAAAGAAGTTGCTACAGCCAATGTCAAAGAAGTCACTGCCTGTAAAGACACCTCAATTTTTCAAAAGATTTATTTATGCATGTATCTATTTATTTATTTATTCATTTATTTATTTGATAAAGCTCATGGGAGTGCACAAGCCGGGGGATCGGCAGGCAGTAGTGGGAGAAGCAGGGAGCCTGATACCGGGCCAAATCCCAGGACCCTGAGATCATGATTGGAGCCGAAGGCAGAGGCTTAACTGACTGAACCACACAGGTGCCCCAAGATACCTCAATTTTGAGAGTATCTGGGTAAAGGGAAAAACATGTATACCTCTGAGAAGAGCAGGACAGTCACACAGATTCTATACTACATGCTCCCTCTTTTCCTTTCTGCATTTTTCCTCCTCCTTTTCTTGCTGCAACACTTTCTTCATCTTTGAATTACTTCTGCTTTGATGCCACACAGAGAGCCTGGGCCTCCTGACTTACATTCCAGGACTCTTTTCACTGTATCTATGTTGTCCCTTGATAGTACAGAAAGACAAGGAAATCTACAACATGATTTAAGTAGGATATTAATGTTTTAAATATGTTGTCTTACTTAATCCCTCCACCAAGCTGTGAGGTAGATTATCATTTTTACAAAAGAAGAAAAAACACATGAAGGGCATAAGCAACTTCCCGAGATTGTATTGCAGATAAGTAACTAAGCAGGTACTGGAAACAAGGTTCATGCTTGTCTCATTACATCCTGTTACCTCCCTAAGTTCTCCTCTGTAGAGTTCTTATCAGTTTGCTATAAGGACTGTCATACCTCACACCCATACTTCTCTTTTTCCCCGTCTTCTTTCCCCCATTCCACCTCTTAAAACTATGTCCTATTCTTTCAAGATCATGGAGGAGTGATTTTTTAAAAATGGCTAATAATAACTTTAAGGCCTGGGTCACCTCATACAGCCAGATCATGGGAGACTCCTCGAAAATTTGTACTCTGAAGGTACAAATTTAGGCACAATAGTACAGGGAGATATTTTTGGTAGAAATCTTTCAGAGACATTGACACTTCTATGCCTAGAAGCTCAACTGGGTGAGCTAAATTATATGCATTATTTTTTTTTTAAAGATTTTATTTATTTGACAGAGAGAAACACAGCCAGAGGAGGAACACAAGCAGGGGGAGTGAGAGAGGGAGAAGCAGGCTTCCTGCCGAGCAGGGAGCACGATGTGGGACTCGATCCTGGGTCTCTGGGATCATGACCTGAGCCGAAGGCAGTTGCTTAACCAACTGAGCCAACCAGGCGCCCCATTTTTTTTTTTTTAGTCTTCTAAAAAAATGTATTATGACATCTTTCCTCTCCACTTGGCTATAACAAATTCTGGGATTACACAAGCACACCCACCTCAATCTCCCATCTCCCCTTGCTGAGGTGGTAAGATATACATACATGTTCTTTTCTTTCCACATTTAATGCATTTTGAAATATAATATGCACAGAAAAGTGGAGAGATCAATTTCATGAACAAGTTGTCCATACCACATAGCTTTTTTTTTTATTGTTACTTAAATTTTTTTTCCAGTGTTCCAAGATTCATTCCCCATTCCCTACACCCAGTGCTCCACGCAATAGGTGCCCCCAGTACCCACCACCAGGCTCTCCCATCCCTCCACCCCCCTCCCTCCAAGTTCCTCAGTTTGTTTCTGTGTCCAAAATCTCTGTCGTTTTGTTTCTCTCCTTGGATTACCCTACTTCCCATTTACTTTCCTTCTCCCAATGTCCTCCAGGTTACCCCTCATGCACCGCAAGTAAGTGAAACCATGTGGTACTTGACTTTCTCTACTTGGCTTATTTCACTCAGCATAATCTCTTCCAGTCCAGTCCATGTTGCTACAAAAGTTGGATATTCATCCTTTCTGATGGAGGCATAGTATTCCATTGTATATATGTACCACATCTTTATCCATTCATCTGTTGATGGCTCTTTCCACAGTTTGGCAATTGTGGCCATTGCTGCGATGAACATTGGGGTACATATGGCCCTTCTTTTCATTACATCTGTATCTTTGGGGTAAATGCCCAGTAGTA
>PITA01009396.1:42267-78132 GCA_004023965.1 Spilogale gracilis
TATTTTTAATTTTTTAAGGAATCTCCACACTGTTTTCCAAAGCAGCTGCACCAGTTTACATTCCCACCAACAGTGTAAGAGGGTTCCCCTTTCTCCACAGCCTCTCCAACACTTGTTGTTTCCTGTCTTGTTAATTTTGGCCATTCTGACTGGTGTAAGGTGGTATCTCAGTGTGGTTTTGATTTGAATTTCCCTGATATCTAGTGATCATGAACATTTTTTTCATGTGTCTGTTAGCCATTTGTATGTCTTCTATGGAAAAGTTCCTCTTCATGTCTCCTGCCCATTTTTTGATGTGTTCATCTTCTTTTTGGATGTTGAGTTTGAGAAGTTCTTTATAGATCTTGGATATCAGCCCTTTGTTTGTAGTGTCATTTGCAAATATTCTCTCCCATTCCATGGGTTGCTTCTTTGTTTTGTTGACTGTTTCCTTTGCTGTGCAGAAGCTTTTTATTTTAATAAAGTCCAAAAAGTTCATTTTTGCTTTTGTTTCCTTTGCCTTTGGAGATGTGTCTTGAAAGAAGACTGTGGCTGATGTCAAAGAGGTTACTGCCTATGTTCTCCTCTAGGATTTTGATGGATTCCTGCCTCACATTGAGGTCTTTCATCCATTTCAAGTTTATCTTTGTGTGTGGCATAAGGGAATGGTCTAGTTTCATTCTTTTATATGTAGCTGTCCAATTTTCCTAGCACCATTTATTGAAGAGAATGTCTTTTTTCCACTGGATATTTTTTTCCTGCTTTGTCAAAGATGATTGGACCATAGATTTGTGGGTTCATATGTGGACTCTCCACTCTGTTACATTGGTCTATTTCTCTGTTTTTGTGCCAGTACCATGCTGTCTTGGTAATCACAGCTTTGTAATAAAGCCTGAAGTCAGGTAATGAGATGCCCCCAGCTTTGCTTTTCTTCTTCAGCAATTCCTTAGCGATTCGGGGTCTTTTTTGGTTCCATATAAATTTTAGGATTGTTTGTTCCAACGTTTTGAAGAATGTTGCATACCACATAGCTTTTATCAAACTTTAACACTTGTCATCTTTGCTTCTCATATTTTTTTAGGAAATAAGGTATTTTAGATATGTTTGGAGCACCCAGGGTGACCTTTCCAATCCAATCCCTTGCCTCCTTACTCTGAAGTTGTATTTTCTGAAATTATTATTCTGAAATTGTATTTCATTCCCATGCATCTTTTTATAATTTACCATATACATTCATGTTTACAAACAGTCTATATTTTAGAATGCATTTTTAAACTTCATATAAATAGTGTCATACAGCCTTCTGTAATTTATTTTTTTCCCCTCAAAGTTCTGTTTCTGATGGGTGTCCAAGTGGATATATGTAGCCATGGTTCATTCATTCATTTTTTATTTCTGAATAGTATTCCATTATGTGAATATATCACAGTTTATTTATTCTCCCATTGATGGACATTTCATTTGTTTCCAATATTTTGTTATTACAAACCATTCTGCAATGAACATTTTTGTTCATTTCTTCCTGTGCACATGTGTGTTTCTCTAGCTGTCCAGTTTTGCTAGCCTTCATTTACCTATGCTTAACTGAGTGACACTAAGCAAATAAATATATGACTCTAAGAAATAGTTTTCAGATGCCTTCAATTTGTAGATGACCTGGCTATCTTCCTTTCAGGAATGCTGCTTTTTTATAACTAGAATAACATTTTGAGAGATATTTTCCAGGAAGTCCAGAATGTTAGGCATTAATTTACTGAAAGTGTTATTTAGTGTATTAATTCACTATCACATTTAATTACTTATTAGGAGTAACCCAAAGGCACAAGATCCATTACATGGATAACCATATAATTTCCAGTGTGGGGGGATTAGATTTTGTGGTCATCGAGAGCTATAAGCCTATGAGATTCAACAAACATCCTGAAATGCCAGTAATATAGAAAAAAGTATGGGAAGAAGAAAAGGAAGGAGGGAAGGAAGGAAGAAAGGAAGGAAGAAAGGAAAGAAGAGAGAGGGAGGGAGGAAGAAAGAAAGGAAGGGAGGCAGGAGGGAGACAGAAAGAGGGAGGAGAGAAGAGGGAGGGAGGAAAGAAGGGAACAAAGAGGGAAAGAGAGAAGAGAGAGGAAAGAGATGTATCTGTTAGGTTGGGCTAGGTTGCAGGAACAAATAGACCTTGGAATATAATGGTTAAACATAATAGAACTTTATTTCTCTATCCTGTAACACTCCAAGATGGTTCCTGGTCAGCAAGGGCTGTAGCTTTGCTTCCTGCAAGTCACTTTTCAGGGTCCAAGGTTGACTGCTATTTTATCATTTTTAAAATACAGCCTCCAAAGTTGAAATATCCTGGGGACTGAGTGCTGCAGCCGTGCTTAGAACTAGAGATGGAAGAATTGTGTTGGAATTCTGTGGAAGGATGGAAGAATCCTTCCACAAGAGGAATTGTGTTGGTGCCCCAATGGTACTGGGTAGAAGCAGGCACCCTGCTCTGGCTGCTCAGGACTCTTCCACCCGCAGGACACAGTGTCTAGGTCGTGCGTGTCTACAAAACCAATCAGGACAATAGTGTCCTCACCCAGGATGAGGTGTAATAGGAGCTTGTTTCTCTGATCTTTTTTTCCAAAGTGAAATGGATGGAGGTCTGTATCTTGGTAGCCACTTTCCCTGCTACATGGAGAAAACTTGCCTGCAGAGCTGAGAGGCAGAGAGTTCTGGTGATCTGAAATCTTAATTCTATTGCTGGGATTTTCAGAGCTACCCTAGTTCTTATAGCTCCTCCTTTCATTCTTTGCCTTACCCCACCCCCCATCCACAAAACAAATCCCCTAATGAAGCCATCTCCACCTAAATTGAGTTGGGTTTCTGCCACTAGCAATTGAAATGTACCTGACCATATGGAAACTGGTGGGTAAGGGTGGAACACTGTTTATTATAGGCCTTGAAACGGAGAACCAGATGCCCTGAGGTACTTGGTAGAACAGGAAGGATCTTTCCCCAATGCCAGACCTCCAAGACTCCCAATGGTCAGACAATAACAAACTGCAAAATGTAAGATTTCCCTCTTTCCAAGCAGTCAGAAGGTTTGAGACACATGGGAATTACAGAGGCTTAAAAGGAGCTAGAGAAATGACTGGAAGTCTTTTTTCTCAACTCCTTCCCAAACCTCTCTGCTGTCCTTTCTCCCCACAAGCCTGATACAAAGTGTCAGACCCCCATCCACTGTACAACACCATATACTGAGGTGATGCTGAGTAGACGGGGCAGGTTAAGTTTGTTCAAAACTCTTCTGTCAGCCTGTCCCAGGGGAGAAGTAAACTGAGGCCTTAGCGGTGAGCAGAGCTCTGAGTCCTGTTTCTGAGATAAAAAAAGTGGGGTCAAGATAGATCCACATTAAAGAATTACTTCTCAACAAGATTTCTGGTGTTGATTTCTGTTTAATGAAATCTCCAGAGAGTGAAACAAAAGGTAACGAAGCCAGATATTAAAAGAAGCATATGGCACTCCACCACTGGGCATTGTCCAGGTAAGAGTACAAATGAAAATCCACATTTTCTATCCATACATTTCTATTATCAATCAGGCTAACAAACTATTCAATAAATTATGTCCTACATCCTTATCTTAATGAATATACTTCTATATTGACCTGGAAATTCAGGTCGACATGTAGAATTCTCAAACTATTTGGAATTCTTTCCAGAATATGGCAGTGTGGGGATGGCCAGACCCTAACCTTAACCTGTGGCCTGCCAACTTTCCTTTTCACATCAGCCCATCCTGCGCCCAAAGTGGACTTCCACATACAAAGGTAGCAACTGCCTTTTGTACAGACAAGATCCATCTACTAACACTGACCCCCCACAAACAGTGGTCTCAGGAAGAGAGGCCCATGGGGTCCCTGAAAGTGGGCTCCAGATTGTTGGGACAGGTAACTCTAAATCCCAAGTGCCTGAAGGATGGCCAACAATGAGGACTGCAGGTTCCAGGTGGGCACATCCAGCTGGCCCTGCAAACTTGTTACCCAGAGGAGAGACACAGTCAGAAGGGTGCTGGTGGACTCAAGGGAAAGGGTGTATGAACCTTGTCTTATCTAGGGTTATAGGCCTTATTCTAGCATCTGGGATCCCAGGAGCTGCTCTGGCTCCAGCAATACTTCTTTGAGTTCAGTGGGCAACCCTCATGGGTTTTAAATAAAATCCCTTCTGATTTGAACCACTTGGTAGGTCTCTACCACCTACAGCTAAAAGAATCCTTATTAATAAACTTTCAATGCCAAAGTGTCTCAAGTGAGTGGTCTATAAGCCACTGCTTCTATTTCCATTTTTTAAAGAACCCATTCTTACCATTGCTTGTCAAAGTGTATCTTCTTCTTCCAGCACTGTAGTAAACTGTACTCAAGAAAATCACGCATCCAATAGCCTTTCTTACATCCCCAATTAAGCTGTTCTGCTCTCCAGCATTTAAGTATACTAAACATTCTCTTCTCTTTGAAGAATCTTCTTTCCTTAACTGTGGGGTAACAAACAAGCTGATCTTCCTGCTACTTCTCAAATAGCTTCTTGAAATTGCCTTCAGTAGCTCTCTCCTCAAGTGTAGATGTTCTGCGAAGTCTACTCTTCCTCCCTGGGCTGAAACTACAGTTGACCCTCTGAACAGCAGGGGGTTAGGGGCACCCCCTGGTGCAGTCAAAAATCCATCTAAAACTTTCAACTCCCCTAAAACTTAACTACTAATACCTACTCTTGACCAGAAGCCTTACCAAGGACATAAAAAGTCTGCCGACATAAATTTTTTATATGTATTATATGCTGTATTTTTATAATAAAGTAAGCTAGAAAAAGGAAAATGTTCCTAAGAGAATTATAAAGGGCCACCTGGGTGGCTCAGTTGGTTAAGTATCAGTCTTTGGCTCATGTCATGATTTCTGGGTCCTGGAATTGAACCCTGCATTGGATTCCCCACTCAGTGCGGGGTCTGGTCTCCTCTCCTCTTCCCCTTTCCCCCGACCTTGTACTCTCTATCTCTTTCTCAAATAAATAAAGTCTAAAAAAAAAAAAGAAAATCATAAGGAAGAGAAAATATATTTACTGCACTGTACTATAAAAAATCCACATACATATGGACCTGCACAGCTCAAAAGTATGTTGTTCCAAGGGTCCACTACACCTCCTGTGGAAGCACAATGATGCTCCCTCCTCAAAGAACTTATTCATTCTCTTACCTCAAGGTATCACCTCCCTAAAGATGAATCCCAAAGTTCTATCTCCATCCTTGATTTTGGTTTCAAGCCAAGCTTTCGTATCTTAAGTTATAGATCTTTTCTTTCAAATTTAGTTAACACACCTAAAGCTGCAATTACTGCCTTCTATCACACACTCTCCCTTCTTTCTGTTATTTTTTGTCCATTTGTCTGTGATTCATTCCCCTAGTTCCCAGGTTTCAAACCGGTATTATCTTAGACTCTATTCTCTTTTTCCTGCCATAAAATCTTGTTGATTCTTTCCTTGCAAGATGTTTGCTATTCAACCTTTGCTTTCAGTCCCCCTTCTGTTCTGCTTCTAGTTCCTGTTCTGTTCTGACTTATCTTTATTCTTGTACCACAATAATCCTGCTGAAGTATTTTTTGCATGACTTTCCCCCCCTAATTAATAACTTTTAATGGATTTCTATGGCCCGAACAAAATTCCAAACTCCTTTGTCCTGACACACCATACTTGGCAAGATGAAGGTTCAATTTCAATCTCTAGTGTTTTTCTCACGTGGATTCAGAATAAGCCCTCTATTCCATCTGGGCCCATATTGCCATGGTCCCTGAACACAAATTCCTCTTTCCTGTGTCCCCACCTTCATCCCTTTTCCACTCTCTGACTTGAAGGAAGCACCTCCTCTCCTCCTTGTCCTAGATGATTAAACAGTCCCAGTTCTCCCATGAAACCCTCCCTCATTTCAGCTCAGTGTTTCTTCCTCTTCAGGACTCCTGTCCACTCTATTTGTTTGACACATTCACTTATTGTCTTGAACTGTTGCATACATTGGTTCATCATAGAGTTCCCTTAAGATCTTGATCTATATGAAAACAGAACCCATGTCTCCCAATTTGGTTTTCTATCCCCCCCACCCCCATTACCACGCACCCGGTGCTAAACATAATAGGTGCTTGAATTTTACTCTGTTACTTCTTTAATTTAAAATAAAAGTTTGTGCTTTCTATTTTGTCTGTTTTGTCATATATAGCTGGCATTGAGGATTCTAAAGAAGTGAGTAAAAAATAACTTAATTCTTATAAAAGTTTCACTTTACCCATTATATCAATAAATATCCTCTCTCCCTCCCACGTTTGTCTTTGCTTTTGAGGAATAGATTATTTTCATTTTTAAGAAATATTATCACACTCCAAAAAAAGTTCTATTCACAAATCCCTCTTACCTTCACTCTTTCCTGCATGTACCTTTAGGTTCTAGCAGATCTATTTTTGAAGTTTAAACAGAAAACAGTCACCATATAACAAAAGACCACGTAGTAGTATCCTTCTTCTTTTTATTGAAAAGGAATCATTTCTATTCTAGCGCAAACAATGTATATTTTACATCATAAAGCAAGATATAATTTACATATTACATTTCTTATGAGATCTTTATACCCTAAGTGTCATTCCCTTTTTTATTCAATCACCTCTTCTGATTTGACTTAACCTGCCAAGTATCCTACAAATCAGCATCTTGTTTGGGGAAGGGATTGGGGACACAGACAGGTAGCTTGCATGTATTCAAATGCATCTGGGTATAATGATGGTAGGAACAGGGGGTATGCCTTGGAACTTTGTTGGCCTGTGGTCCTGTTAAGACCTGGCTTGGAAGCCAAAAGGCTACTCCTCTATATCATATATCAAACTTCTACTTTAAAAATCAATAATAAATGAACAATACTGAGTGCTTGTCTCATGTGTATACTTCTTGATCAGGTGTTTAGATAATAAATGTTTGTGGTGTTGAATCACTAGCAATAAAAATTCCTATGGCTGACCAGCTCTGGCTACTCTCTGATTTTCCCAGACATCGCTTCCCAGGCATTGGTGGTAAAACTGCCCAGTTTCACATAGTGTTTGGGTTTTGGGTTCAGGCTTTTCTGTTCACCACTGCAAATGGATGTCAGGATGAAAGCTTCAAATGTCTTTGTTTCACATGACCTTCTATTCCTTTCCTCCCTCTTCAAAAATGCCCCTTTTCTAACAATGTCTTGTCGTGTATGAGTTCTGTTCCCTGAACTATAGCTCAAACTCACTTCTAGCTATTCTCCCCAAAGTCCAAACTCCAAAATTCCACCAATTTCTTGGATTGCACTCATTTCATGAAGAACGTTTTCATGTGCTAGTCTGCACTGTTCCTTTGAATCTTGATAATTCACAGCAGCTAGTGGGACAAAAGAATTAGTTGAGGGACTCCTTAGGAAGCAAGTAATACATGGTGTTCAGCCAGCCCACATGAAACATCGGGAAGAAATATTTTAACAGTATGCTAAAAGAAAAGGGAATCAGTGGATGAAAGCAAAATGCATAAGATGGGCTTTCTTCTTATTATTAAAAGAAGTGCAGAGTCAACATTTAAAATACGTCTTCAGATTGGTGGCTGTTTGGCTGAAAAAATACCACCATTGGTTCAACTTGATAGGCTGAGAGGGGAACAAACATGGGCTGAAAGTGCATCTTAAATTCAACAGTCTATGCCTGTCACTCAGAGTTGTCATATTTGGCCAAAATCAATCTAAAGCTTTTGATACCGATAACTAAAGTTATTAGAACCAACCTGGTCAGGATAAAAATACATCAAAAATATGTCTGTTCTGTGTATCTTAAATTATTCTTTGGTCAAGTGATGAGATTTGTGAGAGGTCTGTAAATATAAACCTATCTCTCATTTCCAAATACAAGGCTATAAGTATTTACAGCAAGGTAGCATTTCCTTGCTAGAAAACAAGGCTTCCTGGTACCGTATCCTTCCATTAACATTGTATACGTTTATAGTCCCTTTCCTCCCATAGCTACAAAGTGCTGCACAAGCAGAGAATACAGGAAAGAATGAAGGAGCAAATGAATAGAGCCTCACAACACCCCTGTGAGGTAGGTAAGTATTGTTAAACCCATTTGACAAAAAGGTAAACGGAGGCACAGCATAGTGGTGTGGCTTGATCTAGTCTACCCGACAAGTTACAAAAGCACAGCTGGAGACAAAATGAAAGAAACAAAGACAGGTCAGTCCTGGCTCACAGCCCTTGGCACTAAACTTTATTTCAAAAATATTAGTAAAAGAATAGCCCACAGTTGCCTTTTCAATTTTTGGAATTTAGACAAGACTTTAAGGATTCCATTTAAACATGTGTCTTTCAGATTCCTATTGAGTGGAGAAGGGGCAGATGACAACATGATTTTCCCTCCCCTGAGTGTAATCCCCACGATGTATCAGGATATATTCCCATTGTACCAGAGCTCAGTCTCCAAACTCAAGAACATTTTTACAGCCTCAAATAGGTTCTAATTTTTTTAAAGCCCAAATGTGAAAATGAGACCTGTTCTCTAACAGATGCCCTATGAATTGCTCTGTGGCCTTAATGAGAATTTTGTGTCAAGAAAGGAAGGAAATGAGATCCCCCAAAATAGCTCATCACTGTAGAGATTAAGGACAGTGGTGATGGTGTGAAATTTGCTTTTGGTAGTGTTTGAGAAACTGCAAACTCAAGCTTTCAAGAATATTATATATATATATATAAAATATATAAATATATACAGTATATATATAAGTGTGCATCTCACTATCCTTAAGGCACTAAAGAGATGTAGGCCATGCCTTTTGCAACTCAGTCTTTGTTTTCCTAAAGAAATCTCTCTCCCTCTCTCAAGTGTCAAGCCCATGACAGCAAATCATTAAAAAACCAGTATCTTTAATTTAAGATGGCTGATTGCTTGGAAGGGGATGAGGGGTGTTGGTGATGCTGATAGTCTCATCTGCAGCTTAGAGCTTAAATCTTATAGCTTATATGGAGAGCTTTGATCCATAGCTTAGAGCTTAGAATTAGCCAGACACAGCCAATAACATTGGATCAGACAAGCCAGTGACCAGATGTTGTACATAATTGCTTTCTTAACAGTAGCTGATGGAAAAACCTTACCATGACCGACAAACACAGAGACAATGAGACAGGAAATCATGCCTGGCACAGATTCTTCAGAGAGACTTTGGCTTTTCAGAAGTTCCTAGAGCTTCTATACAGAGCACTGGGAAGAAGCATGGGACAAGGCACTGAGGTTCAAACAGGTCACTGAGGAGACGCTAGACAGTGATTCTGAATATGTATATGGTTTCTTTGGCTGCTGTAGTTTCTTTTTTTTTTTTTTTTAACCCATATGATCATGGGGGTGGGTGGGCTGAACCTAACTGAAGAAGCTTGGAGTATATTAAAGCAAAGCGCATGAGTAGAAGGAAAAACAAAATTAACGCACGCAGAAACAAGTGGTGGCGGTACCCCAGAGAGAGGAGAAGCATTGGTTAACTAATTTTCATTTTGCTCCTCTCCTGCTTTTCTCTGCCATGGTCCCAATATTTTAGTTCAGATTTTTTGTGTGTTCGTTTTTATTTATTTATTTATTTTCCCAGCAGATGAAGAAATGACAGAGCAGGATAGGTGTCTTATGGTTTTTGATTTCTTCTTAGGCCTGTTTAATTATTATTTATTTATGTTTTTGTCCTCAGTTGACTGTTGGCACCTGGTTCCTCTGTAAACTATATTCCTTGGCCTTCAGTCTCAGGTTGGCAATGCTGTTGGCCATGTTGATGCCCTGTGCAGGGCTAGTGTTGGCACAGGTGGCGGAATAAGTAGCCATGGCGCTGTAGGGACAAAGGAGAAAGTGGGGAGAATAACAGGCATTAGTTTCACGAAGCTGCACGTCTGTGCCCCAGAAGGACGCAACTCTCAGCACAGGGCAGGTGGGCTGGGTGGGCTGCATGGATGACCTCTGAGGTACCTTTCAGCCCCAGATTTCCATGAGTCGAGGGCACTTGGGAAAGGATGGCAGTGTCCGGAAGGCAGGGGGAAAGCAGGGGAGAGTGGAACAGGACGGGGAGAGGTATTTGCTGTGTTGGACACGGTGAGTAATAATTTATTTCTGGGGTGAGAGGAGAAAGCTGCTTGTGGTGAATAGCAGGATATTTCATCAGCCGATCAACTGAAACAGTATTTAATCTCTCTTACTGCCTCCATCCCCAGTCTGTGGGAGCAGCGAGCAAGAGAAGCTGGCATTTGAAAAGGAAGGGCATTTTGCTCTGTTCAGTCTAAGGAGCTGACTATAGGTCTAACTCATGGTAGGTCATCGGTGGGTACCATGCTAAATAGTGTGCTCAAGAACCAGTAGAGCAGCCCCTTCCTGATTCCATGGTGGGTAGCACTAATTATTGCCAAATCTGGAGCTTCCTATCTGGACTGGCTTTGATTTTATAGCTTCTTCTCAAAGGGACTTGAATAGCTCAGGATGCCTTTTGGGTCACTTATTTGGGAAATGTTCAAATCCCCTAGATAAATAAGCAAAGGCTCCAGCCAGTTCTCAGCTATTCCTGACCTCAGAGATAACTGTTTTTCTTTGTCTTTATTCCTGAGAAAAATCTGAAGCTTTCTTTCATTATCAGAGATGGTAATTAAGACCTAGAAATGTAGCTGGACAGAAATGTGCATTTGGTGGTTTTCTGTTCATCGAATCCATGAATTTCTTTTAAAGGAAAAAGTATTGGTCTCAGACTTGGAAGCAAATTATTCATTACTGTCTACTAAACAGTTAAAAGAGAACTCATTTTAATTAAATGAAAATGTTTCTAGTTGTTTCTAAGATTAGCAAAATCCCTTTCAACTGAGGCCTGAAATGAGATAGACTTATAAATGGAATGACATGCGCTTCACTGTTGCCTGCATTCCAGGGCAATTTCACCAGCCACACGGGAGTTTGTGGTTCTGGGGATCGAGTGACAGATAAGAAAGAGAGAAAATTAAAGCTACTCTACAAAGGGGCAGACTGTGTCATGAATCCTTATTTGGGAGACCATGTAGTTGAGACTTATAGCCAAGACTCACAAGAGCCTATTTCAGATCACTTACTAGCAATTAACCCAGGAAAATTAGGTTAATGAAATATAATTAGTCCCAGATCACTAGGTCTCTCCAGAAACACACATCCTTAATTTAAAATCCTTATAACACTGGTGCATGTGTATGTGTGTGTGTGCATGCACACACACACTTGTGTTAAAGCAGAAGATAGAAGACTTGGTAGGGTTCCAAAAGAATCCTACATTCTTCCATTTCATTTTTACCTGCTGCACTCTTACACATTTCCGGGTAGAAGCTCTCAACCATCTATGCAAATTTAGGTTCTCCTAGAACACCCTGTAATTTCCCTTTTAGCTCTTATTTCAATTCCTCAACCATAAGCTCATAGATCAGACACCACATCTGAACTCGTTCACCACTATATCCCCAGATAGAGCTAACATTATACCTGGCACATATCTGACACTCAAGAAAGTATTTAATGAATACATAACTGATAAATATCTACTATGATTAAATGGATTCCTGCTCAGAGTCAATGATCTCTGTCATCCTGCTGTGAGTAATGATTTTTAAAAAATATCTTACCAGGGGCACCTGGAGGGCTCTGTCAGTTAAGTGTCTGCCTTTGGCTCAAGTCATGATCTCAGGGTCCTGGCTCAGGTCATGATCCCGGTCCTGGGACAGAGACATGGAGCCCCATGTCGGGTTCCCTGCTCAGCAGGAAGTCTGCTTCTCCCTCTTCCTCTGCCCCTCTCCTGCTTGAGCTCTCACTCTCTCTCACTCACTCTTTCTCCCAAATAAATAAATAAAATCTTGAAAAAAAAGTTTACCAATATGCTTTTATCATTAGAAAGTAGTCCTTTCTATTATTACCTTTGCCCTCTTAATAGAACGAGCAGAATCATAGGGAAGGGACAAAAGCTGGCGCTGATGGCTACATATTCTTGACCCACCAAAAATATCTTTTAATAGTAAAAAATGAACAAATATTAGTACAGGTTAGATTTACACAACACACTATCACTTTTGCCACTGTCTAACAAAAGGGCAGAAAAAGAGTCCCCAATTAAGATAGGTTTCAATTAGGAGTGAGGTAAATGATCAGAACAATCTGTTAAAATAGGACAAGTTTTTTTATTTGTTTGTTTTGTTTTGTTTCTAGTAATATACCAGACATTTTCATTTATTTTCAACACCCATCTACATATTCTCATTTAATTTCTCTATGAATTACTTGCTTCCACTCAAGACACTACCAGAAATATATGCAAACCTGTAAATCCTACACTCAAAAAATTGCTAGGACATACAGAAACCTCAGATTTCAAGGAAATCAAAGATGTAAGTAGTTAAGAGACAACTGGGTTTGGGAAATGTTCCTAAGTTATAGATCATGAAATGAATCAAATCAGCCTTTCTCAACCAGGTGTTTGTGAGAGAATTAAATCCTGATGATGATACATAGTACCATTTAAAATGCATAAAAGAGAAGCTGAAATGGTGAGTTCACTGTACTCTTGGTTAAACAGTGAGAATAAAATTGAATGGCTTCTTGAAACAGAAGGCTGAAATATTATGAGGGAGAATAAAGAAAAAAAAATCTCTGATGGTAAATTGTGGATGATCATGGAGTACTGCTCTTTCAAGTACTTGGCCTAATTTTCTAAGGGGACTATTTTCTACTCTTTGAGGCTCTAGGCAAGTAAAGTCCTATTTATTAGAGATTTTCTCCTTTTTTGATGGCCAAAGGGTGTAGTGCATTTTCCATAGGAGACAAAGGGGACTGGAAACTTGGAGGATTATTTTTGTTTACTGAAGAATTATCACTGTTTTCTGTGAAATAGTAGATATGTCTACTATAACTGTGACTTCAGTATTACCTATTTTACAGATAATTTCGCTATAGTTGCTTCAGAGTTGACTAATTTCAGCTGATATTCTAGTTTGATGACTTCATATGGTAACACATTTCTTGGAAATACTGAGATTCTCTCTTTAAGGCAGGCCAGAAAACAATCCATTTTCCATCTCAAAACCAAATCAATGCAAATAACAGATATCACACGGGAAATTGGATTTTTCACCGGGACACTTTCCCCTAAACAGAGGCCTGAGTTTCTAGAATCAAGAAAGTGCCCTTGTCCAGCGATATTGTGGTGCCGTTATAAGGGCACTACTGCATTCACGACACTGTGAAATGGCTTGTAGGTAGCCCTCAAGTTAGTGGGGCATGAAGGTTAAAAAAGCAGCTGCCATTAATGAATGAGTTTTGCAATTCCCTAGGAGCTTAATAAATGATAATATTTGCCCCTGATAGATATTTAGGAAAGTTACAAACTTTCAAAAATGGATCCAATTTACTCTAGCACATTGCATAGCTCTAAGAAGTAGGGTAAAGAATAGAGTCAGTCTTACTTCACAGTCTCTTAACCAATATTTAGAATACAGAACCCTGCACATACTAAAGAATTACAAGTCTGTGCTCCATCTGGGAGTTAGGCATGGGTCTAGTTTCTCAGCTTGCACTGAAAGAGCCACAGAGGCATGGAGCCAGCAGCCTGTTGACATACTAGTGACAAGCAAGACTTGGGACAGGTCAGAGAAGACAGAATTAATGAGTGGGTACTGTAGAGCAGCTTAGTCATGCTTTAAAAACAGCATGGAAAGTAAGTTGGAGAGGACCCACATCCCAAAGTGATAACAGATGCAAGAGAGCCTTGACTGGCTGCCCATTCAAAAGACTGCTTGTGACCACCTGCTTTCCATGCCACCAAAACTCACAAAGGTCTGTGTGAGGCAAAGACAGAGAACCTCGAAACGTTTTCTCACAAGACGAAACCAAGGAGGGTTAATTAGCTGTTTTCCACCAATTTTACAGGACCGTTCAAAATGTAAATTGACCACTCATTCCTACACCGGATGAAGCCTCCTGGGATCAGAAAGTGAGACAGAAACTAAGCGATTGGTATTGATGAAGCACATGATAACGCCAAGAGCCTTCTCCCCAATACTGAGAGATCCTGCCCGTTGGTCCTGCCTTCGAAGAGCCACTCTCTCCTCTTAACAGGACACAGACACGAGCTGAGTACAGGGACCAAGTTTTTAGGATTTGGCGAAAGCATCTTTTCTCTTGAGTTTTTAAGAACGTCAGTTCTTTGTCTGTGACCAAGAAACTGCATTGCCAAATAAAGTGTGTTGAGGAATCAGAGATGAAAAAGAAATGCTTGTGTCCCATCTGTTGATTGAGCAGCTCTGCACCGGGATTTGTGGAGAGCTGACACATTTAAGTAAGCCTGAAATCTTTCCATCTCCTTATTTGGAGATTCTTAACAGATGGAGCTCAGCCACAGACAGCAGAATGCGAACCACGGCAGGGTTCGAGTTCCATTTGCACTGGGGACAAATCATTTTTGATCATTTCAACGTACCCCGAGAGGTTGTCGGGAGGAGGAACGTGTTCAGATGACTGCCAAACATGAAGGAAGCATGGAAAATTCTATATACGGTATGATTCTAAAGCCAGGAAACTCATGGGCATCTGCCCCTCTGCTTTCGAATCACCCGTGGTGTTCACCCCACAAATCACCAAACAATAGAGGAGCTCTGAGGAAAAATAATGCCTGCCTCAGTTTTCAACTCTGACTTTGTTTTCTCTTTGGCCCTCTTGGACAAATGACCACAAGCTGTTGAAAATTTCCTCCCAAAGACAAATCTGTCAGCCCGAGAAGTCTGTGTGTCATCCTGAGATCCTAAGATTTCACCAGCTTGGGATTTTTCCAAAGGCTGTGGAGTGTGAGGCTTTTGTGACTGTGGTGTGTGGTGGTTGGAGGACGTCTTTCGGGCTGGTGCTTCTGTCAGTAGGAGAGCAGAGGGATGCCTGCTTTATCTAAGATGACTCCATACCCGCTTTCCTATGCAAATTTACTTTTAAAGAGAGACCCCATAAATCCTTTTGGGAGCGATCTTTTGTGATTTAATTCAGCATTTCTAACTTCCATTTCTGAAATTCAGAAGTTGATTTTTTAAGCTCGCCTTTACTTCTTAAAGTAGATCCAACTTGGACCCCATTTCCTGCGCAAGCCTTCAGTTTGCACTGCACTTTCAGTGATCCTTCTGCCATACTTATCTTTTCTTTCTAGAAATGTTTTTATACGCGGAGCCTTGCATCTTTCTCTTATCTCAAGGACTTTTGTATCTCTTCTTTGAAATGCACATTAACTACCTGGAATCAAAGGCCCGCATGAGATACTAGTAGGGAAACCTTGCTGGCTCAACCTTAGATGCAAGGCTACGTGAGAGCTTGACATCTGACCAGCCTGGGGAGCAGCACGAGCCAGGACAAGAACACAGTTCTTCTGACCCCTGCTCTATATTCTACAGTCACCTAATACTGAGTGTCAGTAGCCTCAGCATCACAGGGAAGCAAGTTAGCGATGCAGATCCTGAATCTCACTCCAGACTTACAGGAGTCTGTGTTGCAACCTGATCCTAGGTGATTCACACGCTCAGCAATCTTGGAGGAGCCCTGCTGTAGGCTATCCGACTCCCCTTGACTTTAGAGGTACATATGCCTGCAGCTCTGGTTTCCCATAGGATTCCCCACTTGAGGACTTGGCTAGTGGCATTGCTGAAACTGCAAGACCCACTTTCTTGAACATGCTTCGTTCCCACTGAAACCCTACCCCCAGCAGCCACCCTCTTCCCCCTCTGACAAGTTACCTTTTCAGTGTCTTCCGTTAGAATCCGTTATGAAGCCCCTCGTGTAAACAACATCTTGGGAGGGACGAGGATCTATTTTTGAAAGTGTGAAAGGGAGAAATGAGCCAAATGCGTTCAGCGGATGTCAGGCAGCACCGTGACCACGATCAAATGGGGGAGGAGGAGAAGGATGGGGAGGGGAGCCGTGGACAGGGACAGCTGGCTGTTCTCTCGCCTGTCACTAGTTTTCTTTGAAGCCCAGTCCTCCCTCTGGAATTGGCACTGAAGATCCAGGCCATTCTCTAGCTCCCATAGGAAAGGATGTCTCTGGGGAGTGGTTTCTTGACTACTTCATCTAGAATAACAGTTGAAGGTCTACATCACCACTCCCCAAGAGGTAAAGCACCACAGATTTGTTAGTTTTAATGCCTCTGGTGCTGTGCGCACCCTCCTTTGCCTACGGAAAACAGTTCTGAGCTAAGCAGTGGGCGAAAGTGCCAAAAACAAGCTTTCCTCCACTGGCGATGGGCAGATAGAGAAGACATCGGCCAGGACAATAGCGTCTGTGTTAGAGAATGCTTTGCTCTGCCTCAAGATTCAGTTGCCTGCCTGACGTCATCACCTGCAACATGCTCAAGGGAACGGCCGGGGCCATGTCGTGCTATTAATAGGGTGAACCATATGTCCCCGGTGACGCCTGTTGATCTGGTGTCATTATTAATAGCTCTCCCCTTTCACTTTCAAAAGTGTCCCAGCTTGGACGATGAATTATAAAGCCACCACTCTGGATATAAAAGACATCCAGAAAAAAGTGTGTTGGCTATATCCCATCCCATAAATCTGACCATATGCAAACAATTTCTTTGAGTCTTGGTTTCCTCCTCTCCTCTTCCAGGGGAGAGCTGTGGAAGTCAGCAAGCCGTCCTCTCTGGCAAAACTGTCTGCCCGCTCTCCCTCGGTTTCATGACAAGCCACATCCATCATCCCAAGGGGATGCTCACACACCCCGGAAGGTGGCTCTCTTGCAGGCACGTTTCGCTGATCGGAGATACACACACAATCAAAAGGGCATGTTTACACGGTTTCCCGGTCTGACCCTTTTGCCTACAGTCAATGTAATGTAAGGCTTAATTTGAATGAAAATATGGTGATGTGGCCTAAAATGCTGGACAGACACGGGGATCGCGAGCACTGGGTCTTACTCTGCTTGCTGAAGGCTTAGACTTGGGCAAGTGTTCAGTTTCTTCTTTGGACCCAGAGCAAGGACGGAGCTAGCACACAGGAGAGTTCCAAGGATTAACCGAAAGAAATGCCTTTTAATGAACGTCACATGTGCGATAACTAACTTGACATGAATGTACCAACAGAAATAGCCAGTTAATGTTTTATAGCACAAAGGGTCTATCATTTCCTTTGCTTTTCATCACTTGTTTCTCTTTTATGTTTCCTAAACGAGACGTGTTTCCTACCAAGCTTCAGGTTGTGAAACCATAACGTATTTTGGTTCTAAACATAGCAGAAAAATCTCTGAGTAACAGAATAGCTTTGCCACTTTTAGAAATTAAACAAAATATAAACACTTCGATCAACATCGGTAAAAAACATTGATATTGATTAAATTACTGTTTTAAACCATCATTCTTCTACTTCTATCTGGAGATTAATTTATTCTTCATACAGAATATGAACAATCAGATTCTATGTGATTTTTAATTCTTTTTTTACAAACTCTGTATCTAAGAGAAAAAGTTATATAAAGGTATACCATGAAATGAGTAAAAAGCACTAGTTATATCATATTTAAATGAAAACAGCAGAATACAAAATATATGTACACTAAGGCCACACTATATAAAATAGTGAACTCTAATTGCAAAAATAAACAAACTAATTATGCCAAGATGGTGGAATTAGGAATGTTTTTTAAAAATGTATCAGTGTTTCTACATCATCTTTCAAAATAAAATAGAACATTTCCCCCAAAAAGGCACACATAAATTGCATGTTAATAATTTTAGTTAGATGCCCATATAACAAATATGTATGATGCAGGCATTGGAGCTTGACCTTTTGCTTAGGGGCAGACAATCTGATCTAGTATTAATTCAGGGAGAATTTCAGCCCTACCCACGCAGTGTACTACCTTCAGACTCTCTCTGGTAAGGACTACATGGCAGCCATCTGGATGGTTTAGAGCTGATGTGAAAAGTTCCTGACTGGGACCCAGGCAGGAAAAGGAGCAATACTTGACGGTCATGACCAAATTCAAACAGGAGACCTTGAAACATTAAGCTTTGAACCACGTCCATTTCCCAAGCCATTTAATGAGTCTGTGAGCTACCAATATTTATCAGAGAGACAAAGCAGTCTTCTACTTATTTAAAATAGTAAAGGCTATGTGATTTCACAATGGTCTTCAAAATGTGTTTTTAGTAAATCTACCTATGGGAAAAGAGTCTAAATTTTAAATCAGACATACAGAGAGGACTAATCTTTTGAAGTCAGCAAGGCTTACTATATCTGAGAGCCGAAGAAATTTCCAGTGTCCCAGATATGGGGTCTCTAAGTGCTAAGACCAACATAATTCAGGCTAATTTCACAATGGGGGATTTAGAGGGAAAAAAATCCAGTATATTTATGGCATTTCTTTCAAGGAATTGATTTGAAGCAGAAAGAATATTTAGGTGAGGCCTTATGCTTTGATTAAAACCATCAGCTTTTGAAAAGTATTTACATTTCACAAATGTGGCATTTCACATTAGGAGTTCAGCTTTAGCTGGGAAATAATCTCCCAAAATTAGTTTAAGATGTCTCCTTAAAACATTAATTAACCTTCACAATAAAAAGGGAAATAAAAACATAATAAGTGAATTTGAGAATATTTCCTCCACTGCAGCTGGCCAGAAAGAGCACACAGCATTGACCCTGTTTCTAAGAATACTCAGGTTTAGGTTCAAAGAAAGGCACTTTGGAACAAGAATGATGCTTTAGGCAGTTGGGTCTCAACTTCCCTAGGGCTAAATTAACCTGTGTTATCTGAACAGCATAATAAATGGAGGTTAAAAGCCTCTCCAAGAAATTGAAATAGTACTCTGTCATTTGCTTCTTGAAAAATGTTCACCTTCTTAATATAAAAGTTTAGTGTAAATTATACATTGTTCTTATCTTTTTAAACCTCACACAGAAAAAATGGACCCCCAAAGAACTTCAGATAAGTAGATAAGAATTTGCAATAGAACAGGAAGGTATTTTGGATCAAAAGATATCCCCACCTGCTAACAAGGGACCGTGGCCATGAGCATGATAGGAATGGTCCTGGATTTCCCCCCCTTCCCTCTCTGTCCCTGTCTCTCTCCTTCCTTCCTCACTTCCTTCTCTTCTTTTAATTCAAAATGAGTTTTACTGTAATATTTGCTTTTGAGCCTACACTTGGAGCCTTACAACTTAAATTTCTCCTTGAGCGTAAAGAAATACATCTATCTTAAATTTGGAAATGGAATCAAGTTTTGTCCCTGAATGGTTGCAAGAGGGACTCTGGGCATAGCTTAATGATATTTTCTTTTAGATTCTTCCTCATCTTTGAAACCTTTGCAAGAGTTCCTGAGTCCAAGAGAAGATTGCTGATGGCCTGTCCCTCTCTCTTCTGCCCCAAACCCTGCTCCTGGGGCAACTAGTAATCTCCCACGAAAATCTGGGGTGTCAGCAAGTTGAATGTCTCTGAAGAGGTTAACCCAGTAAGAAACGTCAGCCAGCCGCACCAGCAGCGCTGACCGTGACCGACCGACCGCTGAGAAACGTGTGGTAATGGAGCAAGGGAGGGTGGGCCAGTCATTCACCTGTACGGAGAGGCCGTCCCCCAGGAGAGATAATCGGTGGGTCGTGGAGCAGGACGAGGTACGATGGGCTGTTCCACAGCAGTCACGTCCCCTGAGTAGGATTTGAGGAGGGAAGCATTTTTATTGGCCAGCATGGCTCTCTCATTCCTGCGGAATTTGGCTCTTCGGTTCTGAAACCACACCTGGAAGAGTGTTGGGAGGAGAGCAGGGCACAAGGAGGGAGAGGGAAACAAAGAAGAGGTTACGCGAATAATGACTAAGGTCCTGGCTGATGTCACCATATAACGCCTCCCCAAGGAAGAGACAGGACAGGTACAGAATTCGTCCCAGAACAATACAAAGATGCCACAGTTCTTCCCTGGTGGGCCACGTCAGCATGCTACCCTATTGTCAGAGAGGACCATCACCACGTGACCCTGAGAGACTTCCATAGCCACGCCCCCAAAGAGTAGATATAGGGCCAACCCACAGAGCCACAAACTGTGGTCTGTAATCCCTGTTGTTTGGTAATCAAGGGAAAGAGAAAAACCTGATTAGATTTCTGCCATGGATACAGTGACATTTTTAAAAGTCTTTTTCAAAATCTTCCAAGATGGGAAAATATTGTCTGCTTTTGAAATACTTATTGGGCATTTAAAGAAAATTCTCCATCTCACTAACGGTGCCTGTGGCAAGAATCTATGAAGCAAGTGGCTTATTTGGAAGGTGTGAGGACCACCAGGGGAAGAGGGAGGACGCGACAGCGGGAAGCAGCCAACGCCAGCCTCCGCTACAGCTCATAGCACACCTCCGATTTATCAGGAGCTGCTAGGGCTAGAAATTCTGTAAGCACATTGCACACATTACTTCTACTTGTCGTGCCCATTCCATATATCGGGTTTTATTTTTTCTATTTCAGAGTGGAGGAAGCAGTTTTGATGAGATGAAGTAATTTGTTGAAGTTCACTCAGATAATAAATGGCTGAGATTCTGTGCTCAAGGACATTTGGCTCATGACCATACGAGTCTTCCAGAGGGCCGTGGAATTGTATTTAATCATTTACTCATTCAAGAAATCTTTGTGGGTTCCCTGCTGTGTTCTGGAGTCTGTGCTAATTGCTGGGAGTGGAGAGATGAGACTTACTCTCTGCTCATACGCAGCTCACAGTCTATTAAAAGGAGAAAGGCATGTAAATTTGAAAAACTGCAAGACAAATCTTTTAGTTACAATTAACAGAAACTCAGGATGAGGCATGGGAGAAAGACATTGTGTGGTGTGGAGTGGGACAGTCCCATGGTTCCTGGGGGCAATGTCGGTGTAAAACACCACAAACCATGCGGCTAGTGCCCCGTGGGTTGTGCCGGAGGAAGGACCAGGCCGAAATCAGGGAAGGAGAAGCCGGCCCTTGCTTTCTGGCTTTGCACATGCCCAGCTCTTTTGTTTCTCCCGCGTTCTTGGCATTACTATTACCTTGATCATTTTAAATGCAAATACAAATAAATGTAATTGCAGTGCTGCCCTGCTTTATATCATCCACTCTCTCTAGTGAGCTCTCCATTGCTCACAGAATAAAATCAAAACTTCTTACCATAGAACAAAGGCTGTTCAGGAATTAACTCTTGGTCCACAAACCCAGTCACATCCTGCATCACTTGGACCTCACGCACTGACCCTCCTTCATTCCAGCTCCTACTCCAGGCTCAAAACTACCAAATGCATTCAGTTATTTCCCACTTCTGCGTATTCACACCAAAGGCTCCCTCTGCCTATGATAGTCTCCCGCTCTTCGTCCAGACAGCCAAAGACCTGCTTTTCAAGATTTGACTTTAATATCACCTCCTTGTAAAGAGTGGTAGTGGAAAGAAATGTGACTTTAAAGGAGTTGGATCAAAATACTAGCTGCACTACTTTAACATTTTGTCACTGAATAGTTATTTAGTGCTTCTGATCCCTTGCCTCCAAGCCACATGGAGACAATAATACTCACAGGGCTGTCATGAGAGTTGGCACAGAACGGGTGCTTATTATATGTGTGTTTTCTCCTCTTTTCCCCTGACAGATTTGATCATTCCTTCCTCTGTTCTATCATGAATTCTCGTATATTTCTTGAGTGTAGCAATCATCTTATGTGTCATAGCATCAAATATGAAGCCCATCTACTTCCTTTGTCTCCCATCTACAACACCCTTAAGGAGGGGGCCAGTGTCTTACTCAACCCCAACAAATTAAAACAGTTCCAAGAGTATAAAAGGTACTTGATAGATGTTTGAGGGGGAGAAAAAGAAGAGGAAAAAGAAAGAGGAGAAAAAATGAATTTTGCAAGAGTGATAAGATATGGCCTCCATCCAAGAGGATTTGCAGACTAATTGGGGAAGTTGGTCCATATACAACTCAATATAATGGGTGTCATGTTGTGATAAATGCCACAAAGAAGTCCAGGGTCAGAAGGGAGTAGTGTAGTCTTGGGAAGGGTAGACTTCATGGAGGAGGAATAATGTAGTGGAGGGAGAATTCTGTCCGCTCACATTTGAAATGTCCACAGCTCTGAGAGGGTTCAGAACACAGCAGGGTGAGATAGGAGGAAGAGAAAATAGTTTCAAAGTATAAGAAAGCATTTGTTTATTGTTGTAAGGGGGGCAATACCAGCTCACAAACTGCTCTTTCATATTAAAGAAAAAATAAATATCCAGCATTACCCCATCCAGGTGTCCTTATTTACAATTGAAAGTGGTGCTTCAAGGTGCTGTGGGTTATTGGTCTAAATTACTCACTATGCCGCAGCAGGCCAAGGCCTGAGGCACAGAAGATATGGGGCAGTTTGAAGGGAGAGAAAGGGATTTAAGAGTGGAAATATAGAGCGTGTTTGGAGAGCTGTGGTTAGCAGCACAGGGGAAGAGGATGTGGGAAGGCAAACCTCAGGGCTGTGCTTTGGACGGCGGAATCGAGACAACACAACTGAGTCTTGTCTCTACAGATCCTGTGGGTCCCTCTCACTTGAGCAGTGCCGAGGGTCTCATCTAACCCACGTGGGTAGGGGTCTAGGCCATTTTCCCTTTTGTGGCTGACCTCTTGTTTCCTCCAAGGGAGAGCCTTCTAGGTGAGGTCACTGCTTTCCTATGGGGAGGACTGTGGCAAACTTTCTCATCAGGCTAAGGGACCTGAGGACCCTCTCCATCAACTCAACAAGTGTCCCTCACTGGACCTCATGACACAGACACAGTTCTCACCTCTAGGCCCTTTGGGTCTAGCTCCAGTCCCTGTTGGTCAAGTGGAAAGAAACGCCTTAAGCCCAGACTGAGCACAAATATACAAACAATAATTTCCTCCAGCGGCCCTCCACCCTTACCAAAACGGCAGCCCACCACCAGCTCTCCAGAAGACAATGTGGTCTTTACTTTCAGCAGAGAGCAAAGTAACCCATGAGGAAGCACTAAGCCAGGAGACTCTTCCTCATTCAAAGTCTACTCTGGGGCTTAAAAGCACGAACTTTGCATATCTGTGTTCAAATCCCAGCTGAGCTGCTTGCTGGCTCTGTGATTCTGGGCAAAATACTGGAAGCTCTCTGTGCCTTAGTTTCCACATCTGCAAGGTGAGGAGTTCTAGCCACCTCGCAGAACTGGCATGACGATTAAGCAGGTAAATTCACGTAAAGGGCTTAGAACAACACTTGGCATACAAAGGTTCAAGACATGCCGGTTATCAGGTGATTATCATTGTTATTACTAATCCCAGGCCGCGTGCTTTCGAGATGTCTGCATTGCGAACGTTGGGTCATGGCATTAACGTTAGAAAGAAGTGGTGTTCTCTACACTGTCCTACGTGCCCTTGCCCTTTGTTTCTTCACAGAAACATAAAATCATCCATTTGAACATACTCTTAATGCATTTCCCAAATGCAAGGTCTTTGATGTGCTCATTTCCACTCCCACCGGTGTCCACAACCATCTATCTTTATAATAAGTCTCTTACAGGTTTGGACGCCCCCAAAATTGGAGAAGGAAATCTGAGGTGGGGAGCAGAGACTTCATCTCTGGGGCCACCCTAATGCTCAGAGTGGAAGCTGGGGTGGGAGGTGTGGAGTCAAATGCTCAGAAGTATGTCTGTAATGGGACTCTGCAAGGGCAGGAGGCAGTGAGGAGGAAGCCCTGAAGCAGGGCATGTTCTGCCCACCCAAGGGCTTAAAGTTGTTGATTTGTAAAAAAGCTATTCTGGGATGACTGCGTGGCTCCATGGGTTAAGCACCTGCCTTCAGCTCAGGTCCTGATCCCAGGGTCCTGGGATCGAGTCCCGCATTGGGCTCCTTGCTTGACGGGGAGTCTGCTTCTCCCTCTGCCTCCTTTTCCCTCTGCCTGTCACTCCTCTTTGCTTGTGCTCGCTTGCTCTCTCACAAATAAATAAATAAAATCTTTAAAAAAAAAATACTATGCTGCCTGAAGAAACACCATTGGGATCTGATTCTGTCCTCATGCAGCGCCTTTGTGATCTTTCTTAGCACCAGCACCTGTCTGAAGCCAATGCCTGGCATTTTGCAGCCATCGGCGACTCGTGACCCCGAGCCCATTCTCTGCTTACCTGCACTCTGGCCTCGGTGAGGTTCACCCGGCGGGCGAGGTCCTCTCGCACGAAGGCGTCAGGGTAGTGTGTCCGCTCAAAGACGCGCTCCAGAGCCTGCAGCTGGCTGCTGTTGAACGTCGTCCTGTTCCTCCGCTGCTTTCTCTTCTTCTTTTCCTCGGAGTTCAGCTGATCATCTGGAGCAGAAGAAACCGATGCTAAGGAGCTAAAGTCACGGCGGGTCCCTACTTACACTCTCCTGCTGAATGTCTGCGGCAAGAGATGGTCTCCTGTGCTCACGTTCTTACTAAAGTGTTAGAGCCAAATGTCCCTTGCAATGTGAGATGTGGGCAGGCATTGGAGCACTTGAATTCATGGGCCAAGGACCCTCTTGGCTGCTGCCTCTAAATCTGGGACCAGACCCGAATGGACAGGGAGACATTTCTCGCATGCTCCCGAAGCCTGTTTTGTCATTTTGTCAAAGATGGCTGGCGGAAAATCTTACTGCTGCCCACGTTCTCTGGACTTCTGTAGAGATGGGGAAAGAGTACATTGCCTTGGACCTTACTTGTCTTATGTTATACCATGTTCTTTTGCACAGTTTCCTAACCAAGGAAATCAACTATTCTCTGGTTCCTTCTCCTCAACACACCCACCATAAACACAAATGCAGAGTTAGTCAGACGGTTGAGAGGGATTCCTGTTTTCCCACGTGTTCTCCAGGAAACACCAAGTCATTTCTAATGGCATTTGCTCAAGGGTCTGTGCTCCTGCTAAAGGCAGCTTCCAAGGCCTCAGCCTAGATCAGCGATGGCGCTCCCACACCATCCACCCAAGCCAGCATCGGCCGGGGACTCACGCGATGAGAACACAAGTACAGGGAACTGTACTGAAAGATCTCTGGAACAGTTTCCCCCAGAAACTGTTTGGGGAATCGTGACCCCCTTTTTTCACCTGTCAAGATCCCCTCCTTTTCCTGTCAGTTCCCCCAAAGACACTGGGCAAGCTGCTCATCCAGCCTGCCCATGGAAGTAAGAGGGTATCATGTTCCGGGCCCGCCGCCCAAGACAGTGCAGACAGGAATGATGGATGTGTGAAGCTGACACACGCACGGCTCCAGTGCCACCAGCACGCCATCTCCATGAGGCCTGGTGACCTGCAGAGGCCATGCTGCACCCAGAGATTTCTAATGGAGTGGTGCAGAGGCCCGAGACACATGCCTGGCCTGATGATCTGGACTTATGCTTCCGGTGGCCCTCCCCTCAGACTTGCAGCCCAATGAAAAACAGGAGGACTGAGAGTAAGGACAGAGGGAAAGCAAGGTTTTTGGCCATCTGCTCCACATGCAATAGAGAGTAGCTCTCAGCCATTTTTTCCAACATGTGAGGTCTCCTGATCCTCTCTGGCTACAAACACACAACACACTCAAGAAAGCAACCAGGGGTGCCCGGATGGCTCAGTCGGTGAATCGTCTGACTCCTGATTTCAGCTCAGGTCTTGATCTCAGGGTCGTGAGTTCAAGCCCCATGTTGGGCTCCAGGCAGGACATGGAGCCTACTTTTAAAAAGAAAAAAAATTTTAAAAAGGCAACTAGCATGAATCATGATGTCCTAAAGAAAAGTGATACCTGCCTGAGCTGTAATATTATTCTTATCACAAACCGAAGGCATGTTCTAAATGTGTGGATTCAAAGTGTAGCCTATATCCAGGAGCTCCTGGCCCAGATCGCTTAGTGCCTGACTACTGAGGCCTCAAGTGGTTTTGATCAGAGATGGCTTCTTCATGAGTGCTGCCAACAGACGTTTAGAACAGAGACCACAGATTTCCTCTGGATATGTCAAGCACCCCAATATAGTAAGTGCTTATTGAATGGTAAACTTTTCTTATCTTTAGAAAACTGTTTTTGTTGAAAAAGCCCATATAATCCTAATCCTACTCCTCCAGCTAAGAAGGTGCTGACACTTATTCTTTCAGTTTTAGGATTGTGTTCACAGTTGACCACCTCCCGGGTTTTGTTCCATTTGTGGTGTCTCTACCAGGAGCTTTGTGTTAAAGAAGCTGCTGTGGCACTTTGAGTTAGAATGTCAGGTCTGCGGCATCCTGAGAA
Source organism: Spilogale gracilis (assembly GCA_004023965.1). Taxonomy (NCBI): domain Eukaryota; kingdom Metazoa; phylum Chordata; class Mammalia; order Carnivora; family Mephitidae; genus Spilogale; species Spilogale gracilis. The sequence continues at coordinate 68,509 of PITA01009396.1, forward strand.
AGCAGCCAATTGAACTGACGTGATTTCTGGGATTGACCGAGACCTGGAATATTGCAGCCCACATCCTGATTATACTACTATTCACCTATATGCAAAATTCATTTACAATTCCACCCACACTAGAATCCAAACACCTGGGATCAAGCAGGGCCCTCACAACTGTGTTCTCCTTCGTATTTAAATACTTGGAGGCTTTCCTCTTGTTTTCATTCTTTTTCCCAAATCTTTTATCTGTCTTGTACTTCAGATCTCTCTAGGTCATCCAAGCCTTTTTGATAGCACCACAATGTGCATTTCATGCTCCTATGAAACTGAGCTCTGGAAAACAATCCGCAGCTTCTATACCTGCCCAGGACTGAGACCAATTAGACAGACCCTAGGCAATTATGTTTATTCACATAAAGGAAATTCCTATTAAGCCAATCCTATGACTTGTTTGTTTCCCTCAAAGGAAAGTCTTTCTCAGATATAGCCACAAATTCTACATTTTTATGCTGTTTTATGAGCCTTTTTCTTTTTGTACTGTCAAACTGTGATCAAGAAAAAGACTATTTTATGTTTTGTTCTTAGTCCTACAACCTGCTACATAATCTCTTGGTAGTTCTTTGAAATCTTTCACCGTTCACTCAGATTCCACCGACTGTCCACCAGAAATCACCAGCTCCCCTGACGTGGGAGTAAGGGAAGTGCAGAATTATAGTTTATGACACAGAATAAATAGCTAAGATGACCTGAAACGAGGCCAGCAAAAGTTTCCCAGTGAATGTTCTTGTTGTTTTTAACAAATGAAAATACCAGTCCAGATCATGTTGAAGGTGAGAAAAGACACACAAATAACAGGGGTCCAAGCAGTCTGGATCTGGCAAATGTCCTCCCAAGTGCAAGTATAATGGAACAAGACAATGAGTCGGCAACAGAGACAGCTTGAGCGGCAGCCTTTGGGCTTGGCTTTCTTTGGCTCACTAACCACAAGTTGTGCGCTCCCTGTTCTCCTCCAAGAACACGGAAGACGGAACCCAACATAGTCTCCTGGGCAGCATGAGAAGAGACGTCCACATCGCAGAGGTTTGCAAAATATGGGGCATTGGAAGGCCTTGTGATAAGCACTTTTTAGGAGATTCTGGACACGGTTGAAGGGAGGGAGGGGTCATCTTTCTTATAAAACCAGTTACGGTAAAGGTTGGTTTTATACATGCTGCCCGAGGATACTGATGTCCCATTGGACATCAGGGAGCATCTCAGGCTTTGGAATTCTGCAGTGGGCAGGCCTCACTGAACTGTGGAATAACCAATAGATGGCATGGATGCGTTTTTATCGAAATCGTAATATTTCTGATCCAAGGCATTTATGGGTTTTATGTATGTTGTAGATGATTGAGTAGATGGCCAGTATACAGTTACAGCCATGATTTCTAATAAAAACCAGCAAAATGGCCTTGTGAGCAGGTGTATTTTCACTCGAAATCATGAGTCATAAAACACTGGCACCAAATGAAGCCAAAGAAATTGTCTGATTCCACCCTCTTATTTTACAGAGGAGGTAAATGAAGCCTTGAAGAATGAAGTGACTTGCCCCAAATCACAATACCAGCTATGCCTCAGCCAGAGATAGAAGCCATCCCCCTTAACTCCACCCCAGCCTCCAGTACAAATGACCATAGTCACACATATAAAGCATCAGAGACACAAATAAGGAACCATGACCCTGGAGAAATCTTATGGGAAGCATAGGTTTTTCCATATGAATTATATAAAGAGGGTCTAAGATAGAGGGTCCATGTGTATTATGTGTTGTCATTCCTACCAGAAGAGTCATTAAAAAATATAAACCTTCTCATCTAGAATAGCTACTTTGATCCAGATGTTCTTGAAGTTTCTTTTTTAATGGCTCCCATAAGTTTCTGCTTCATCAATTAAGTATGAGCAGGGGGATTTTTACACAGTAGCAAACCCCATTTTCCATCTTCTCTCTACATTCTTATTAGCCCTTCTCTCTTTCATTTTAGGACACAGTTCAAAATCTCTGTTTTCTATGATGCATCCCAAATGTGACCTCCTCTAGGACTTTGCTGATAACTTCCATCCATACTGATCCTCTATTCTCTTAATCCCTAAATATATTTTAGTATGTAATCAAATACTTTAAAAAATTATGGTTCAGCTCTATCAGTGTCCATGTTTTGTCACCTCAATGCACTCTTATATTCCTGTAGAAATGATTTAGGGTTTCTTGATAAATTACATGACAATAAAATCTTGAAACAGTATGGTAGTATTGTGGCATAAGTGCAGTCCCAGAAAATTAGAACTCTGGTGATTCATCTGAAGTTTTAAAGGGCTGAATAATTTCTGAATTCCAATTATTCTTTTTAACAGTCCCTAGCAAATAATTAGGTGAACAGTATCTTTTGTTTCTGGATAAATTTACCCATGGATGAAGAACTTTCACCATTTCTTTTTCAAATAGGTTAGTCATCAGATGTAGAGATGGGAAAAGCTATGTGGTTCCAATTCCTTTGTAAATAAAGAAATTAGTCCTTCATTTCTACTCCATAGTAGAAAAGCAGCTCCAAGATAAAGGGTTTAAACAAGCAAAAACACTGATGAGAAAGAGATGCTAAAGAGAATGGCATTTGTGATGCATCAGGATGAGACTGCGCATGACCATTTATCCAGGAAAGAAAGCCCAAGTCCTACGTGGGATGCCCAATGTGCGTTCAAATACAAGTTAAAGGGAACAATAGCTCTATCCTTGGCTCTGGGCGGGAATTCACTGTGGACTCCACATCTGGCTACCAAAGCTGCACTGAAGGGTAGGTGGAGAAGACAGTGTGAGGAAGGCCATCTTCAAACAGGAGGACCAGGTAGCACGCAGTGACCCTAGCTCACTACGGCCTCACACTTGCCAGGCAGGTTTTCAGTTAACTCCCAAAGACCCCAACTCTCTTCTGCTCTGCATCTGGTGGGAGAAGCCTTGGAGATTCCAAATAGGTCAGCCAAATGTAATTTAAAGGTACAGCAAAAACATATTTTAGGAATAAAATCTGAAGAAAAATGTGTTTCGTATGCCTGAGTCACATCAGTTTGGAAAGAAATCTGATGCAAGAAGATAAAACGTCAGCTTCAGTAGCAGAGACCAACCACCACATCAAAGCTTGCCTTCTTCCTTTTGGTTGAAAACATGGCAGGCGAGCGGATCTAAAGAGCAGCCCGCTGATCATTTTATGGGCATTGATGAATGTTTTCAAAAGAACTTACATTGCACAACAACTACTTACTTTAATGGGATTTGTGTGGTTCGGGCCCTGCAACCTTCGGAAAATTGAAGGGAAGTATAATTGCAAAAGCCACTAAAAACTGTTTAGCTTTTATTGCAAGGCCTATGAAAAGCAGCAAGATGCAACTGTGGCATTGATTTGAGTTTCCTTGGTTACACTAAGCTCCAATTGCAATTAGGACAACATCCTTTTAATATGAGCCCCGATAAATGGCACAGGGGTCATTTAACTGGGATGACTGTTGCAGTGTAGACTGAGCTTAACGCACACGATGACCAAAGTCAAGTTTAGCAGTGCATCCACACCTTGTCAACAGCACACCCGAGCTCCTCCACCACTGAGTCCCAGCAACTCTCAAAACTGACCAGGTCTCTGCCAATGCAGATGCCCAGCTGTGGGGGTGGATTAGTCCCATTGCTGCTGCCGGACCTTGAACTTTGCATGATGGTCCTTGACGTGCATATTTCTTTTTTTACTGTCAACTTGGCAAATAACACTATTTATTTTTAGTCGCGTGTCAGCCCTGAGCCTTAGAAGATAGCATGAAAAACCTCAAATGTAATTTTGGGGACATACACCCTTTGGAGAATAAAATGCTCTTAAAACTATAAAATATTGTGTGTAATAGTTTTGACCCCAAAATTGAGTCAGTAACTCTGCATAAAGCTACAGTGGTTTTATGTGGAGATGACTCAGAGTTTAGTTCTCTCAGTATAGCTGACTCTCCTTTGAAAGACAGAACCCCATAGAGTTCGAGGTGTCCTCATGGGACCTGTGCTGCTTTGGACTCCTTATCTCATGCACTTCTTTGTACCTCTCCAGGACTGATACTTTTCCAGAGAGCCAAAACTCTGGATCACCTTATCTACTTTAACTCTTAACACATTTTTCTAGAAGAATCCATGACTGGAACCCTGAGGGGATCCAATATAAAGCAAGCCCCCTCATGAAGTCCCATGCTGGAAACTTTGTTCTCTTCTGGGACAATGTGCATAATTTCCTCCATGCTGAAATCTCCCATGTGACTCTGAATCTATTTTTGAATGCAACCTTGGCGTATAAACTGTGTGTTTACATTCAATACTCAATAAATACAAATCAGGGGTCAGAAGTAAAATATTCATATATTGGAATTATTATTATAGGAGTTCATTTGCTGAACAAATACGTTCTTTTGGATGAAAAAATAAAATAAAATTCTGGCTTCAGATATGTAACCTACTCACACTTTCTCTATGGCTGAATTGCTTATTTACCTACTTTCAATGCATTTCTAGATATTTAAAAAAAAAAAACTGGAAAATGAGAATGTTCTCATCAGACCCAAATAAACTGCCATTGGGAAGTTGAAAGGGGAGTGGAAGGTGAACCGGGTTGGCCATTGGGATGGCCTGTGCTCTCCCTTAGGCCCAGCTACTCACTGGCTGTATGGCCTTGGGTAAGCCACCTTCCTTCTCTGAGCCTCAGTTTACAAACCACTGAAATGGAAGACGACCTACTTTCTACAGTCATTTGACAACGTGATGAACACACAGTAGGCATACAGTCTGGCACACAGTAGGTGTTTGACAAGGGGCAGTTTCCAGAGCGACCACCACCATTATGGTTTCTCCTCAGAGACAGATTGCTCAAAACCACTGCTGTTGTTTCTTTTCTCCCTTCTGTTCACTGTTGGTATTTAATCAGTAAGATTTCTGTCACAGCAAAATTGCAGAGAAAGTGAGAAAACCACTGACATATGTGATGTGGCTTCGATAGCTTGATGGATTGCAGGAGTGAGATGTAAGGAGCTTGACAAATGAACAAAAGCTTTACAAGTCAAGATCTGAGACATGGTGGTTGATCCAAAATTGTACCAGAGAAGTCATGCATAGATGTTTGTCTGAAAAGCCCCATTTGGGACTTTTTTTGTGGCTAGTCAACTCCTGGCTTTCTAACAAGACAATTTTCCCAATTCAGGTTTTGGGGAAATATTCAGAAAGCAGGTAGATTCTACACTCAAAGACAGGTAAGCCATTGGCTCTTTTAACAAGTAGTCTCACTAGAATTTAAAAAGACAGGAAGAAGGAAGAAGCCCAAGGGCTAAAGCCAGGCTATGAAAATTCAATGATTTCCCAGCCTGTGTGCCTTGGGTTGACTAATTTGGTTGCCACATGTCTAAAAACACAAAACTTGGGTCATATTACTCAATATTTATTCAGTGATTTTTTTTTTCTTTTCTAAATGTCTGAGTGCTTTGGTAAGTGCCAAGGGATAAAAAGAAAACCAAGAAAGGCAAAGTTCTGGGAAAAGAGTGTGTTCTGACTGAGATTTTAAAAGCTTTCTAAACTTGCCATATTCCAGGTGTGTGGTCCTCATGAAAGTACTGGTATTTGAGTAGGATTACAGAGCTCTAGATGAACCTTAAGCTCCTGCCTTCTGCTGGTGGCATTTTTCCTTTGTAGTGAGACTGTTGTCATTTTGTAAGAGACACAACATCAATCTTCACATTAGCCACAGAAATCGGTGTCTTCATGGGGGGTAAGCACCCTGAGTCGTATTTTTTAGGAATTCATTTTGGGGGGGGGTGGTAATAAACTTTAATGTTCTAAAGAAAAATTGGGGAAAAATAAGTTAAAAAAAAACACAGCTGAAATCAGAGAGCAATGAAGGAGATGCTTCATTACATTAGCCATGGTTAATGAGGAAGCTCAGCTCTTGGAAGGAGAGCAATGACCAACCAAGAATCTTTGTTGGATAAAAGACAATTGAGAGGCTACTGTGAGACATTCAAATACCCAAGAAGAGAGGCATGACTTCACTTCCTTAACTTTTTCATCTCAAGTTGTTTTTTCTCTTCTTCTTTTTTTTATTTTTATTTTTTTCATCTCAAGTTTTAACTGTGGGACAAGAAGCCTATAGCACAGAAAGCCACAGGGAAGAGAGAATTCACTTTTCATTTCATTAAGAGATAGAACCAATGTAATTCTGTAATGATACCATACAGAATAAAAGATGGGGCCTGAAGAGAAAAGTAAATCCTCTCACAGCTCTTTCTCTGGTTTTTGACATCAGACCTATACAAAAACCAAAATAGGATAACATGGTCAACAGAAGTAGGTTGGTAGTTTTAAATGATGTTTAAGTGAAAGGAAATTAAAATTCTCTCTCTCTTTCCTTTAATATTTATTTATTTATTTGTTTGTTTGTTTGTTTGTTTGTTTGTTTGTTTATTTCAGAGAGAGAGAGAGCATACACCCGAGTGGAAGCAGAAGGAAAGAGAGAGAAACTCTCAAGCAGACTCCCTGCCGAGCATGAAGCCCCACACCGGGTTCAATCCCATGACCCTGAGATCAAGACCTGAGCCGAAACCAAGAGTTGGACACTTAACCAACCAAGCCACCCAGAAACCCCTAAGATTATCTTTTAGGAATAAGAAGAGCCAAAATATAAACAGTGATGTAAAGCTCAGTAGTTTGTGGAGGAATAGGCCATACTGTAACATGTTTGCCTTTCAATCTTATCTGTAAAATGGGCTGTAAAATGTAAGATATAAACAATATGCTTTAAAAATTGTCACAATTAGGCATACATACTTCCTTCTATTTTGTTTTAAATTCTATTATAAAACAATTGTAGAAAGGGCTTTGGAGGAGCAATCAGGAGGCTCAGGTTCTAACCCAGCAGGATTACTGGTCAAATCTGTGATGTTAGGCTTCCAGCGTCCTTACTGGCAAAATCACAGGTTAGACCAAGTGACTAAGATCTCTTCCAAATCCAGCATTGTGGGCTTTAGGATTGTTTATATTTTCTGTAACTAGCCCAATAGAAAACTTTCAATTATTGCTTGTTTAAGGCAATGTCTGAATCTTGTCCTTTTGTTGTTATGATTGTGTTTTTGGTTTCGCTGTTTTGTTTTGTCTTTGTTCAAGAACACCTTTAGCTAGACAACAGAGTGGATGAGGACTATACTAGCATTACCCATGCCTGGAAAAAGCCCGGATGATTGGCTGTTCCCCCACACCTAGAGCACTCTACAGAGAACGGTCTCCAAGTTGAAATCAACATGACTCTTTATTTTAAAAGAACTAACTTCACCTATAAGCACAGTCAAGAGAAAGAGCAAACCTGAAGGTTTCTAAGAGATTAAATCAGCAAACAGAAATGAGAGTAACTGTTACTCCTTTTCCTTCTTCTACCAGTCTTGACCTCCTAACCACGGGTGCGCTCACAGCAGCCTTGCCGATAACAGTGCCTCTATCAATCAGCTTAGGCTAATCCTCAAACTGGCGTCACTAACAATGGTCTCACCAATCCTGACCTATCACCTTGTTTGTGCATTTGAACAAATATTTATAGATCATGTGCAGCATGCCAGGCAAAGAGGCACTCTGAGAAATACAGAGAAATATTATGTGTAGTCCGCCTTTAAGAAATTCATAACTGGTATGGGGAAAGAGGTCATAACTACTTGAGAAGTAAAGTGACAGTAACAGAAAGATATCCCAGGAGTGGCAGCTATCAGAACCTATAATGGCCCAGGGAGGAGGGCAGAGACAGTTGCATGGAGGTAGGTCAGAGGACAGTCTGCAGAGGTTTTCTCTGTCCTATCGAAGTCCATCATCCCTCTCTCAGCCACACTGTGACATGTCCGTCCATTCACCCTACTCTAGTTTTGCTGTGGATGGTGGTGAAGTTTTCCTTATCTTTTGTTTCTATTCTTCTTTGGCCTTGATTCCAGTTAACAACACATCCTAGACCTTACCCGCATCCATTGACTGTCTCAACAGCTCTTTGTCCTCCTCCAAGCCTCAGTTTACCTGTCATAAATTCCCAGGGACCTTCTCTGATCACCAACCAGAAGTAGCCTTCCCCTCATGATCCTCTGTCCAGCATTTGAACCGTCTGCCTTCTAAAAATACTTCTGACCAAATGTCATTATTGCTGCTGACTATCGCACTAGAATGCGAGCTCCGTGAGGAACTTCTCTGACTTGTTAACTGTACGTCCCAGCATCCTGGAATATTTAAGGCACTTTTTTGGAATGACAGACTGTATGTCAATAGTGCTTGGTGAAAATGCCTCTTTGGGGGGGCACCTGCGTGGCTCAGTCAGTTAAGCATCTGCCTTTAGCTCCAGTCATGGTCTTGGGCTCCTTGCTTGATGAGGAGTCTGCTTCTCCCTCTCCCTTACCCCTTTCCCTCTCATGCTCTCTCTCTCTCTCTGAAATAAACAAAATCTAAAAAAGTAAAAAAGAAAGAAAAAATAAAATGTCTATTTGACACAAGCTGATCAATTTACATGCAGCCACCAAACCTGACAGCCTCTTCTGGGATGAGTTTCTAGAAAGTCTTGGCACGTAAATTTTCCTGAAATGAAGGTTTACTGCATTGCTTATAAGACATGTGAATTCCAGGAGCATGTGTTATCCAGGCTTTTCATGTACTTTATCTGTGCAAAACTTTGCATCAGTAATTATCTCCCCAAATTAGAAGGCAAGCCTTGAAGGCAGATGAGCAAAGCCTGTAGAATGCAGCCCCATACTCCTTAGCAGTGCCCAGTAAAGGTTAGGCTTTGATAATGATGACACATGTAGAATTACTGACCATTTTAGACACGTTCTGGCACACTCATTTCTATGTGCTAAAAATTATGTTTAGTTTCAGGTTGTATTTTCTTCTAATTAGTCATTTCTAGTCACTATGTTTTCTGTTCCCTTTCACTGGCAAAGGAGCTTGGGCAAAAGCCGGGCAACTTCATTCTCCAGCATACAGCAACATGACTGCCTGCCAACCACACCTAAACCTTAATTATATAGTGATTTCCTCTCCAAGGATGTGTGACTGTTTTAACTATATGGAAGTTGATGCACTAAGGTCACATGAGGGGAAAAAAAAAGAGATTTTGGGAAAAACACTCAAAAATCCATGTGGAATAACCTTATTTCCCTGAATCATGTCCCTGTTGTTGAACAGCCCTAAAGAACTCCTTGTCAATAGGTGATTCTGTCCGCCTGGAGTGGAAACCTATGAGTAATCCATGTGTCACTGTGACTCATGTCATGGCCACCACTTCCAACTCCCCATCATCTGAAAGTTGGCAGGAAGAATTCTTACTGCTTAACTCATAACAGACAGAAGCCAAGATAGAGGAAAGACCTAATAACAAATTTTATTGATTAAAAGAAAGGATAACCAGAGGCACCTGGATGGTTCAGTCGGTTGAGCTTCTGACTCTTGACCTCAGCTCAGGTCTGATCTCAGGGTTGGGAGTTCAAGCCCCACAGAGAGCTCCACACTAGGCTTGGAGTCTACTAAAAGAAGGAAAGATAAAAGAGAGAGAGAGAGAGAGAGAGAGAGAGAGAGAG
>PITA01009397.1:0-78021 GCA_004023965.1 Spilogale gracilis
AGAAGAGAGAGAGAGAGAGAGAGAGAGAGAGAGAGAATGAAAGGAGATACACTATAAAGAATTGGTTCACACAATTAAGGGGGCTGAGAAGTCTCAAGGCCTGCAGTTGGCAAGCCCAAGACCCAGGAGACTCAAACCACAGTTCCAGTCTGACAACCAGGAAAAGCTGTCTGAAAGCCGGCAGAGCTGATGTTTCAGTCTTAGTCTGAAGACAAGAAAAGACGAATATCTGAACTCAAGACTTGTAAGCCTTTTTGGTCTGTTCAGGTTTTCAACTGGTTGGATGATGCTCAGCCACATTTGAGGAGAGCAATCTTCTTTCCTTAGTCTATTGATTCAAATGTGAATCCTACTCAGAAAAACTCTCACAGACACACCCAGAATAATGTTTGGTTAAATGTCTGGGCACGCCCCCCCCAGTCTAGTCACATTGACATAAAATCAACTATCACTACTTGAACCCAGAAATTCTATCCCCCAATTCAGACAGGTCCAATATATCTTACCTCACAAATATACTGGGTCATCAAGCTCTGAGCTCCTAGTAATTTCCCTGCCTCTTGACCTACCAGTTTAGACTAGGGTAATATTTATCCTGTGTAGAATATAATAAGCCACAATAAATTGTCATTAGAGTTTTATTCTTGCCTCTTTGACACAGACTCAGGATCGACTTGCCTTTTCATCAGATGCGGACACAAAATCAGTAGCCTTACTGACATGTGCTTAATACACTGGGTTATGAAATATTAAAGAAGATGATTCAGCTCAAAGTTAAACATACCTTGCATATAACAGACATACAACAAATATTTGATTACCGAAGAAAGGAATGATGCCACCTGCATTCTGGTTTCTTATCTAAAGAATACTCCAAAACTAAGCAACTTAGGTAAAGGAAGACTATTTTCTTCTACAGAGTACTTTCAGTAAACAAACAAAATTCCACAAAAGGGAAATATAAGCTTTAAGCTGAAATGTCAATTATTATTTTTCAGGAAAACTGGATTTTGAAAAATTAAATGAACAATGCATTTACGACTTGAGAGAGAACGGGTTCTCTCTGTCAATCAACTGAAGTCCTGTGATTATTTACAAAACTGTTAATCCCAACCTGGAATTGTCTCAAATTACATCCACACTAAAGGACAGAAACTGAGATTACATGATAACTTCCCCATTAACATGGGAGGTTATAGTCAATTTGAGAATCCTAGTTAAACCATTCCCTGTTCCTCTGCATTTTCAACTAGCTTATCACGGATAGATGCATGCCAGAAAGCAGATCTATGACACAGTATATGGGTATGGCTGGGATAATAAACGTCCAGATCAAGCTTGGAGTCCTCAAGCCACTTCTAATAAAGAGACTAACCAAGAATTGTTCATTAGTTTTTCCATGTATACACAAACTCAAGATATTAATAGAACCCATTTATTATTCAACACTTTCTGTGTAATGTCAGCTTATTTACAAGTTCTGTATGATTCAATCATAACCACTCTAGTAAGTAGTGTTCTTTCCATTTTGCAAATGATAAAATTGAGGCTTAGATAACTGAGGGATATACAGTTTTTCCTCAACTTATGGCAAGGTTACATTCCAATAACTCCATCATTAGTAAAAGTATCATTAAGTCAAAAATCCATTTTTTACATCTAGCCTACCAAATACCATAACTTAGCCTAACCTACCTTAAACATGTTCAGAACAGTTACATTAGCCTACAGTTCGACAAAATCACCTAATGCAAATTCCATACTATAATAAAACACTGAATATCTCATATAATGTACTGAATACTATATGAAAAGTGAAAAAAAACAAATAGTTTTATGGATACAGGATGGATGTAAGTGAATCCGTTGCTTACTTTCCTCATTGTATTGGCTAGGAGCTATGGATCACCACCACTGCCCAGCATCATGAAGAATATGAAACCTGTTTACTAGCCAGTGAAACAAGCAAAATTCAAAATTTGAAGTATGGTTTCTACTGAATGTGCTTAAGGAGTTCTGGACAGCTACCACCCTCACTCCCAGAATGTGCCACTTTGGTATGTGGAATATTTTGAACTGAAAGTACTTGAGACCTTGTGGGCTCAAGAGACACCTTTGTCCTTCCCTTAACCACACACACAAAAATCTAAATTGGGGACTCTTTTCCAGAATAAGAGTTATTAACAAAGATAAATTTTATCTGAGTGACCCATCTATACAGTAAGGCAAACAACTAATTACCAAACATCTGCTCTCCTTATTGCCTTGTGAAATGCATTTCTTTCCTCTGAAATCCCAGACCCCAACCCCCTTCTCCTTAGTTCAGAGTGATATTTATACCTCATTTTGCCTGTCTTTGAAACTTTCATGTCTATGTGGATGCCCTGCATGTATGCCCATTAAATGTGACTTTCTTTGAGTAACCTGTCTCATATCAGTTTGGTCCTTAGTCTAGCTAGTAGGACCTTTAAAAAAACTGGAATTCTTCTCCCTAATAGTGCATTGCCTATGCACCATCATAAAGCTGAAAAATCTTGTTGAACCATTATAAGTTGGGGACTCTCTGAATAGCATATAAACATTGAATCCAAGATTTGAACGGTGATTTAGCTCAGAACTCCAGCTTTTCCCATTACACAGTATTATCTTCTACATTTCATGCTCTATCTTACCTGGATGCAGAGTACCTTTTTTCATTCTCATGACAGAACTGGCATGACTTTATCATTTAAGTTTAGCAACTAGCACTAGGCAGTCCCAAGGCTAAAGTAAATCAGTTTATTTTTATGATTTTGGTTTAAAGAATCATTTGGATGACTTTTCAGACTCAGCATATCTGAAACATCTTCCAAATTTTCTAGAATGCTGACAGAAGACAAGTACTTTGACAGTAATTTCTCCTTCTTTCTTTTAATGACAAAAAGTACAAACAATGGGAAAGAAGCTAAATGACAGTGGTTTTGTTTAGCTAAAGAAACTTCATTATGGTGTTAAAAAAATGACCTAGAAAGGAAAATGACTTTGACATGGCTTAATTAATTTTAAGCCCAGGGAGGTGGGTATGACCCTTAATTTTAAGTGTCGCTTGACCAGGCCACAGGGTGGCCAGAATTTTGGGTGAACCATATTTCTGTCTTCAAAGGTGTTTCTGGATTATATTAACATCTGAATCCATAGACTGAATAAAGATAGCCCTCACCAATGTGGGTGGGCATCATCTACTTCATTGAGGGTTTGACTGAAACAGGTAGAAGAAAAAAGAATTCAGTTTGACTGAATGAGTAGGGATATTGTTCATATTTTGCTTGTACTGGGGCTTTACAACACTAGCTTCTGTAGTTCTCAGGCCTTCTGGCTTGAACCAGAATCAAAGCTCTCATTTTCTGGGTCTCCAGCTTAGAGACAGAAGATGTGGGAGTTAGCCTCCACAATCATGTGCCTCAAGTCCTTATAACAAATATACACATATATATGTATGTTTGCTTATCTATACATGATTATATATGCCTAAATTAGTTATACTCATATGAATATGTTTACATAGAAATTATATAATTATATATATGTGTGTAGTTATATATGCATATACAGATAAATTTTCTCTTGGTTCTGCTTAATACAGTGGGATATATACTCTGACTAATACAGTGGGATATAACAGGTCAACTATTTAAAACATCTTTTTTTTTTAATTTGAATACAGTGGTTCTAGACATATATATCTCCCCAGTGTTTGTGCAGGTCTGCTGTACCCAGCTAGATATGTGATACCTCTGATCATATGAGTAGTTCAAACTTCTTTTTTTTTTTTTTAAGATTTTATTTATTTGACAGAGAGAAACACAGCCAGAGAGGGAACACAAGCAGTGGGAGTGAGAGAGGGAGAAGCAGGCTTCCCGCTGAGCAGGGAGCCCGATGTGGGACTCGATCCCAGGTCTCCAGGATCATGACCTGAGCCAAAGGCAGTTGCTTAACCAACTGAGCCACCCAGGCGCCCCGAGAAGTTCAAACTTCTTAAAGTTAGATGAGAACTTGTTACAGAAGTCCCCCAGCCAGTGTTTAAAATAAACAATCTACTTTTTCTAGTATAAATTTAGTAACTCTAAAAGAGAATAAGATGTAGTAATATAATCAATGTTTCATCATTGAATGACATTTTAAAATATAAAAAAAAATTAGGATACATCAAATAATTTATTACACCAAATTCTAGGGTCTCCATATATATATATATATATATTTCAAAACCGGTAAGGGGTGTGATTTTAACATAGTGCTCAAATAAAAAAGCAATGTAGGAAATAATAAGCATAATCTATCATTGATCACATTATATATAATTCAATATATACTAATCACACATTTCATCTTCAAATAATGAATTTCATTCATGCAAGAAATTATTAATACTAACTTCACTGAGGTAGTAGAACTATTTATCTAAAGATTTATCTGAGAATAAAGAACATGGAGTCTAACATGCACCCAAAGGATTATGGTCTCCTTTTAAATCTATGGTTCACTTTAGTATTTTACTCAGGTGTTGGGATAGCATCAAAATGCTGAAGAATAAATACTCACTCCTGACAATTTAATCTAGAAACAAGAACCCTTACTCTAACAGCAACCTGAAAGGGCCATTTATTCCACTTCCTTGAACAGGTTTAAATTTAACTCACTACTCTATCAATCACCTCCAAAGATAGTCTAGAATTTTAAAAAATATATTCTACTTTTTTTCTCTCAGAAAGTATGCCAAATTTTAAACTTCACTATCTTCTTTTTCCCTAAGAATCTCTTTTATTTTTCCTCAATTGTTTTTTACTTTACATTTCTTAGATAAATTTTTCTCTAATGACTGGGTGCACATTGTTATTTGGGGAACTTTAAAAAAAAAATAGTGCCTATGTCCTATACCCAAAGATTCTGATTCAATTGTTTTTGGATGAGTTTCAAGGGTTTGTGTATCTCTTAAAAGCTCCTTGGATGATTCTAATGCACAGTCATTGAAAAACACTGCCTACGTTTTCTGGATGCAATACTTACAAATATGTAGAGCAATATAAACATATTAAGACAAGTATAAATAACAATCACACATAACATAGCTATATTCAAGATCCAGCCCCCCCCAAAAAAAAGAGATAGAGAGAGAGAGAAGGAAAATGATAATAAAAAGAATATAAAAAAAAAAAAAAAAACCCAACTACCCTACACTTAAAGTACCATGAACTAATTTTCAATATAAAGACTGTCATTAATCTTTCTCTCCTCTTCCTTTATTACCAGAAGCTTCCTGAATCACTTTTGCTGTGGTCAAGACTCTGTACCTTCTGTCTATAGCTAGCCAGATTTGTTTCTGTCACTTTGAGTATCAGATGCTAACATTCAGAAAAGCAAACTGATACCTTGTAAAGCAAGGGTCAAAGGAACTGCAGCTGTTGCAAAACCCACTAGCCAAGGAACACCTAGAACACTTCAGTAATTCTCTGGTATGGCTGTACTCTGTATTCTTCTGGGGAGCTTTGAAAAAACTGCTGATATCCGGGGCCTCCTACCCCAGAGATCTGAAGGCCTAGAAATCTTGTAAAACCTCTCCAAAGGCTTGTTAAGTGAAGGCAGAGTGAAGATCCATTGATGGGTTTGAAAAATATGAAGGTCACATGAATGTGGCCAACTGGTAATATCCCCAGAATAACAAAATCTGAGGAACTCCTCCTCACTTCTTTATACACATTCAACTACACTAACATTCCTTCCCTTTACAGTTACTTAAAGGTTGTTCCTCTTCATTTTGAACTTATTTTAACTCTATAAAAACAAACAAACAAGCAAAAACAGGGATTAAAAGTTAAGAGAATACTGTGATTTGGTAAAAATTCTCTAACACCTACAGTGGCTTTCATCAGAGGTAAATAGATACATGGGACATTAATCCTTCTGTTATATCTTATTTAATTTACCTTTATTCTCAATTCTTCACAGTTTAAGTGTCAAAGATATCCCACATTGTTCCCCAGAAGTGAGAAAAATGTAGCAAACATAATGAAAAATTGCAAAGCTTTTCCCCTTTCTTTTCAGCTACTCAGATGAAAAATAGTTTTTAGTCTATGATATTAACAATAATGAAAGCAAACACACACATATATTATCATTATATAATTATATAATTATCATCATATAATCATCATTATGTAATCATATATAATTATATATTATATCTTTATATCATTATATAAAGTCTATATACCAAGACTATTCTAAACATCTTGCACATATTAATGCATTTATCCCTAACAGCAACCCAACAGCAAAGATAATACTTTAGTTCCATTTTACAGATGAGAAAAGAGAGACATGAAGAGGTTAAATAAGCTTCTCAAGGTCATTTAGCAGGTAAACTGTTCCTTAAAATCTGTGTTGTTAACTAAAATGCTATTATGTCTCTATAAGAATTAAGATTTACCTTCCCTAGAGTACACAGATGATTTATCATATTATTATGCTTGAGTAATGTATTTAATTTTCATAATCTAGTGGACAGTACAACAGAAACAACATTTATGTGTTACAGTGCTTTTTCTAGTGCTTTTTCTAGTGAAACATTACCAGAAAATCACTAAAGGCATCCTTTGGTCCTCAGAAAAATAGGCATCTGATGTTGGAATTATCTAGGGACTAACTGTTGGAAAAATAAGTCACTTGGGAGACTTCTTCCAACAGAATCATTTTGAATAAATTCAGGGAAATCCCTCAGAAGACCTGGTATAAATAAGGAGGGATGTTCAATTAGTTGAGGAAAGAAATGACCATTCAAAAGTTCTTACTCTTCTAAGAACAGTCTAATTTGTTGGTTAGCTTTAGAACTAGTTTTAAAATTTTAATCAAGTCAGTTCATGAACAGCCTCTGTAATACAACCAATCAGTGACAGCCTCATCATTTGAAAGCTGACCAATCATCAGTAGACTCAGTCCAGTGGACAAGTTTCTAGGCTTAGATAGCCCCCTACTATGTCTTTAATTCAATCACCAGTGATGAGATCAGAAGTTTGCCTTGCTCAGAAAGGCTGTGCATGATCAGCATAACTCTCTTATTTCACTTTTTTTATTTGACCTATTTTTTTTTCAGTATTTTGTTTTAAGTAATCACTACACTGAATGTGGGGCTCGAAATCACAACCCTGATATCAAGAGTCACATGCTCCACTGACTGAACAACCAGGCACTCCATTACTTTTTTAAAATTTTAACAATCTGTTTATTGGGCGCCTGGGTGGCTCAGTGGGTTACAGCCTCTGCCTTCGGCTCAGGTCATGATCTCAGGGTCCTGGGATTGAGGCCCACCTCGGGCTCTCTGCTCAGCAGGGAGCCTGCTTCCTCCACTCTCTCTGCCTGCCTCTCTGCCTACTTGTGAGCTCTCTCTGTGTCAAATAAATAAATAAAATCTTTAAAAAAAAGTATTTATTTATTTGAGAGAAAGAGAGGAGGAGAAGTGGAGGGAGAGAGAGAGAGGGAAAGAATCTCAAGCAGACTCCCTGCTGAGATCACAGCCCAATGCAGGACTAGATCTCACAAACCTGAGATCATGACCTAAGCTGAAATCAAGAGTCAGATGTCCAGCCAACTGAGCCACCCAGGCGCCACATCACTTTTTTAATTTTAGATATTGAGTGATGATGTCTTCTCTCAGTAGAGGATACAATTAAATAGTTTTGCTTTAAGTGTTTAAAATCTAATCCTACTTAAATCCTAGAATGCAACTAGTGACAGTAGCTCCAGATATATTATACGGGACAAGTCAGGTCCAGGGATGACATATTGCCCCCTATGGCAGAGTGGCACCCATAGGCAAAGTGCATGTGAATCAAAAATGCTACATAGAATGATCGGTCTACCCCAAGGACAACTTCTACTGTTAGACTGAAAGGTACAATTGCCCTTTTATGGATTCAAGGTGGCCTTTGAATCACTCTAGGCAATGGACATCTCAGTGTATCAGGAACATCATTTGTTAGAAGTGCAAGACAGTTTTCCACATTGCCATGACATGGTACAAAAAAGCAACAGTAGGGGCACCTAAGTGGCTCAGTGGGTTAAACATCTAGCTTTGGTTAACCTGGCTTCGGCTCAGGTCATGATTCCGGGGTCCTGGGATCAAGACACATGTAGGGCTCCTTGCTCAACAGACAGCCTGCTTCTCCCTCTCCCTCTGCCTGCTGCTCTCCCTCCTTGTGCACACACAAACAGACTCTCTCTCTCTCTCTCTCTCTCTCTCTCTCTCTCTCTGACAAATAAATAAGTAAAATCTTCAAAACAAAACACAACAGCAGTTGGAGAGTAGTTAGAGCAGTCTCCCATTTCTCTTCCCATTTATTGTAAAAGCTAGATACTACCCTTTCAATTGTGTCAACCTTTAAGGTTTGGGGGAATCCAGCAGGAAGGAGATCTTTAAAAGGTAATGGTATACTCCTGTCAATAAGACATCCAGGTTCTTGGGGCACCTGGGTGGCTCAGTCGCTAAGCGTCTGCCTTCAGCACCAATCATGATCCCAGAGTCCTGGGATTGAGCCCTACATTGGGCTCCCTGCTCAGTTGGAAGCCTGCTTCTCCCTTTCCCATTCTCCCTGCTTGTGTTCCCTCTCTCACGATGTCTCTGTCAAATAGATAAATAAATAAATTAATTTATTAAAAAAAAGACATCTAGCACAAACAAGAAACTGGAAAAATAAGAGATATTTATGCATTTGCATTTCAAGCTTGGAAGGAAGTTTATGCTTCTGAACATGTAATTTCCACTTTATAATAAAATCTTACAGCTCTTTTGGGGACCTTTAAAATTTATTTTCAATGAGAATTTACTTGGGAACCTATTTAGATATATTAAATTTTACATAATGTAGCAATTCTTGAATATTCATATTATTTTTCTCCTCACGAGCACATCCTTATTTTACTTCTATATATATTTGTGATGTATCAGTTTTCTTTCACCTTCCCTAGGAATTATGCATCCATATACGATGAGTTTCACAGTCCTAATTTATCATTTATGCTGCAGAAGAAAACCATGAAAGCCTTTGCAACATTTTGTTCAGAATATTTTGAGAATTTAAATCATGGAACAAATTTGTATTAGGGTTAGTTTATCATGGGATGGTCTCTAAGAGACAAGAGCAAATAAACTAGCTTCATGATCTTAGAAACATAGCTGAAAGTTCCTATATGTGTTATAGGAACTCAGATTTCCTTATAATATTGCTGATACCATTTTTTTTCTGTTCAAAGTTTTGGAAATTACTGCTGATAACCTTCTACAATATAGTCATGCTTATAAATTCTTAATAAAAAAAAATCCAGCTTATACTAGAAGAGTAATGAGGCATTACCCAATTGACACCAGCTATTAAAAACAAATACAAACTATAAGGAGGATATTACCTTTAATCTGCTAAATGATGAAAAGGAATGTTAGTAGACATTAACAATTTTATTGTTAATAAAGGAATATAGTAGACATTAACAATTTTATTTTATTCCAAAATAAGTCAGAAAATATATCTGGTAAGTTACCTTGTTCAATTTCTTTAATATTAACTGTTTCTAGGAGGTAATAAACACTCAAAAAATGTTAGTATTTATTATTTTATTGTTATTACTTATTATGACGATGATCTAATTTTTAGCCTTTGAGGTATGGCATATGGATGTGTTTTTTAAAGTATGCAAATGAAATATTAAGACATTTATCCTTTTAAAAATTTCTGGATTTTGCCTAGGTTTTGTAATTCACATAATATATGGTAGAATGGAATATACATATATATACATATTTATACATATATATATGGTTTATAGTCAAAACATTACTATTTGGGTTGTTACCTTTTTCTTTCTTTCATTTGGCTATGTTGCTCAATCAAGAAAGTAGAGTGGTTTCCAACTTGGCAGAAGTTTGATCTACATTCACCTTAAAGTAATCTCAAGATAGTTTGTTTTCTAAGGGATGAACTATTTGCCATGGATGGAAAGACAATTTCCAGTTTATAGAATAATAAGCAGAATGCTGACAGCAGAAAAGACGTTGCCAGTAAAGCAAACCAGAGGAACATCAGCCAACACTGCTGTGCCTGACCAAAGCACGCAACAGCCCAGCCCGACCATCATGGGCACCAACCAGGGTCAGTTGGGCAGTGCAATTCAGCCAGTATAATGCAGTTTCTCTGTGAATAGGATCTTTAGAACTCATCCTGGTCCCTGTAGCTGACTTCTCCCAGGTCATGACTGCACACTGTTGATGACATAATATGTGACAGATGGAAGAATCGGCTCACAAATGCAGACACAGTTCTCAACATTGCTAGGACATCCCAATGACGATTCATTACCAAACCTCAAACTCAGGAGCAGAGAGCCACAGAACGTGCTCAGACCCTAGGTGTATTTTTCTTTATTTCTCTTTCTTTCTCTCTCTCTCTCTCTCTCGTTTCTCTCTCTCTCTCTCTTTCTTTCTTTCTTCAAAGGTATGATTCATTATTTAAACACACTCTGAATTGAATTCTATCCAGTAGAATACTCAGGTTTATATTCGGTTTCCCTTGTTTTCTTTATCGGTGTGGCCCTAAAGGTATTTGAATTTGCAATTCCTGTGGATAACCTATAAACCACAGGAAGGCAGGAATTCTATCAGTTTCATTCAATAATGTGTTTCTGGCACCTACCAGAATGCCTTATACATTGTAGGCTATCATACGTACTTGACGAGGCAAAGAATATACATCAATGAATAACAGTCTTGGATTCAGATCTTCAGCATGAGAAACAGAGAAGTAAAATTTATACCTGCCCCCTCATCATCTTTAAATTCCTTAAAAATGGCCATTACTTGTTCCCATTAACTCTGGCAAACTGGTACAAATTAAGGCAGGCTATCTAAATAAATGAGTTACTATGCTACTAAATCACAAATTGCAGTTTTTGAATCCTGGAGGTGAAGGTTATCAAGAATCCCAGACCATTATTTTGAGTGCTCTCCACATATAAGATATTGCTTCTAAAAGACAAACAACATATAGATACACTGCCACCTGTCATATACTTTTTAATAATAATCTGTCTGAGAGAGAAGAACTGGAAAAGGGAATTCTTAACAGCTGAGATAAACGAAGCTAAGACAGGCTCTTTCTTTGGTACAAAATCTGACAGTCTTATTTATGGATGGCTCAAGGATAGAGTGTGAAACCAAGAGAGGCTATTGTCATCAACCTTTCCTTGAATAGGCTAGCCTATGAGTTTTGGGTGCCTAGCTCAATGGGTTTTGAATAGGCACTTGGAAACAACAAAACATTTTCATCACATCCTTTATGCTCTTTTGAAACCTTTGTACCACTTAAAAACACATAGTGATTCTTAATCTCAATGTTGTACATGATCTAGAAATTTCATCTACAAAACTGAGAAAACATGCTGGCAGGGAAGTACAGAATGATTGCCTCTTTCTAATACCTGCGGTAGGAGCATGATAATAACTGTAAGACAACTTTTCCCTTCTCTCAAAGATAATTATGGCTCTCTAGAATTCAGCATCTGTGTGACCAGATGTTACTGTCAAACACGTAAGCAATGGGTTTGAGCACTGCATAAACCTGGCCAGTTTCCAAGAGTCTTTGTCTGAATACCTCAGCAGAAGCAGGTGGCTTTCTGGAGTCCAAGATTTTAAGTACCTTACTACACAAATCCTGTTTAATAGGGAAGAAATGAATTTCTCTAATGATGGATTGAATCTGTTCAGGTTCATGCCACTAGTATGGGAATATTGATAGACACTTTTACAGCTATGTTTTACATGGAAGGAATAAAACCTCAAACATTTAATATCACTAATAAAAAAACAAAAATAATTACAAACCAAAAATATGGCACCATTTTCCCTCAGATAAATGACATCCTGCTGTCATGGCAACTGACCTAGTGATTTTATAAGAATGGAAATAAAATGTTTCCTGAAAAAAAAGCAAAGATGTTTTAGGTAGACTGCAATGTTAGTTACATAATCCAGTCAGTGTGAGGAAGACATTAAAATGTCGATTAGGAGATACAGTGAGTTTTAATAGACTTTCAAAAATTAAATGTAAAATTATTAAAATTTGAGATTGTCTTTTCTTTTTGATGTTCAAATTTGCTTCAGTTTATGAAATAATGATAGTATATCATAGTATTATTTTTCTTATATTTACTAAATTGAAAATAACCATAAAACTTTTAAGGAACTTAAATGTAAACTGTTTCACTAAGATTTGAAGACAAATTTGCTTTTAACTCTAAATTTACTTTAGAAGATATTATTTCACCTTTTATTTAAAAATGCCACAATCAAAATCAGTGCCTCTACCTAGGAAGATCTACTCAAATGCAAATAATTCAGGAATTTTATTAAAATGAAGCCATTTACATTCTGTGCATTTTTTGTGATTAAATAAGTGATCCATTTCATCACGGAAGAAGAGTATGTGTCTACATGATGCCAGTGAATCATAATTAAATTAAATGCAGCTGAAAAACAACTTTTATTTTTCAAAAAGAAACATCAAACCAGCACTTTTGCATACAGAAGGCAAAATCTGTAAGTGGTTTTTCTACTATTCTGTCATCAAATAATTACAGGGAAAACACACACACACACACACATACACACACACACACAATGAAGGGAAATACTAACTGAATATTTTTCATTATTTTTACTATGCAGTTTATGTGACTGAAGCCATTCATTCTTCAAAATCAACTTGATCCATCATCCTTTTAGGAGTATTTACATATAGCATGCCTTCCTTTGTAAAGTAAGGGAAGCAAAACTCTCTGAATCTCATTTTTCTGGCTTATCTACATTTTTCTTATCCATTTTCTTACTAGCAATGATTTTAGCTTGTCAGTTACTTATTAGTAGTCCCACCAGAGGGCAGAGGAAAGCTGAACTAAAAACTCAAATAAGCACAATATTAGTATTTATTCATTTTCCCAACAAGGTTAGTGTAGAGAGGGAGCATTTTGATGCTATTTCAGACCATTCAGTATTGTTTTGCACAGTCCTTCTCTTGTTTCTGGGTAGGATGGAGACTCTCATGATCTAATAATTATCTAAAATAATTTTTAATGGAACAGAATTTATTTTATATGAAGAAGATTATTTATGAGTCAACAGACATGGATGCGGCAAACCTAAAATTCAAGACAGTTCATAATAAGGAGCCAATAGAGAGATTTCAGCTGGTGAGATTTTTAACTGTCCTGTGGGAACCATGAATCATACTTATTACCAAATACAGTATGTGTCACATTTTTTACAATGAGAATTCTGACAAAGGTGAAAACAGAGAATTATATTAATCCAATCTATATGCTACAAAATCATATAAAACAATTTCCACATCCACAGGAGTCTATTTCTGAAATAATAAAAAGGAGATTTAATAGCAACTTTATTTGTTAAAAGAAAGAATTCCCTTCAAACCACCTCAAAATTCTCTGAAATGGTACAAGGAATTGTTCTAGCATATCTTTCTTTAAAAAATTAAATATTATAATTATTATAAGAAACAGTAAATCATCATTGCCAAAATAATTTTGTGCAAAATTAGTAGGAAGTATGCATTTTTGCAATAGTAATAATTCAGATGAAAAACTACAGAGGAGTTTTAAGACAGTAAGATAAAATTTAATGTGTATGTTACCACTAAATTAGCCAAGAACAAGTAAGTTCCTTTTTTAGTTTAAATAGCTTCATTTTTGAGCCCAGACTTATGAATTCAGGCTCAAGAAAGGTCAAATGAAAGAATAAATCATTTTTTCTAGTAAAATATAATTATTATCCAATGTTCTTCAAATTCAGAAATTATAAAACTAACTGTTAATTCTGAAGACAACCTGTTCACAAAATCCTTAACATCTAGATCTTTAAGTGGGTTTATAGCTATTAAATGCCACCACTAGGTAGGTAACCTGGGAAACATTTTTTTTTTCTAAATTGGGGAGTTAAGAGTAACTTACAGAACTAAAAATCCAGATACCTAAAGGGAGATTTAATATGTCCATAGGCAGAGGAATTATTGCTGTAGAGAGGAGTGAATGAACATCAAAACATGGTAAACACTGGCTACAGAAATTTTGGCACCACCTAAATAAAGAGGGCCCAAGGGAAATTATCCTGCCTAATGGCAAATACTAAATCCTCAAAATCCTTTCCTATCCAAGGATGAATTAAAAGATTTAAAATGTAATATGTATGAGGAGTGTCTGGGTGGCTCAGTCTTTAAGCTTCTGCCTTCGGCTCAGGCCATGATCCCGGAGTCCTGCGATCGAGCCCCACATCGCGCTACCTGCTAGGCGGGAGGCCTGCTTCTCCCTCTCTCACTTCCCGTGCTTGTGCTCCCTCTCTAGCTGTGTTTCTCTCTGTCAAATAAATAAATAAAATCTTAAAAATAAATACATACATAAATAAATGAATAGATAAATAAATAAAATGTAATATATATGAAAAAATAATGCAGTAAAAAGGGAATGAGAACATGGAGGTGATGAATAAAAAAGGGAATATTTGGGGAGGAAGTGTAATAGTAAAGAAGAACTTTGAAACTATTATATCAAAATCATACAAAATTATAAAAGGTCTCTTTTATATCTTGAAATTTTGTAGGAGATCAGGCACTAGACTGAGATGAAAAGAATACTTATTAAAATTAGTAAAAATGACAAGAAATCTAAAAACACAATGGCAAAGTTAAAAATCAACATTAGAAGCATTAAATACCAGGATTGGTGCTGGAAAAAATCAAATCGGGGGGTGCCTGGGTAGCTCAGTTGGTTAAGCAACTGCCTGCGGCTCAGGTCATGATCCCCGAGACCAGGGATCGAGTCCCACATCGGGCTCTCTGCTCAGCAGGAAGCCTGCTTCTCCCTCTCTCACTCCCCCTGCTTGTGTTCCCTCTCTGGCTGTGTTTCTCTCTGTCAAATAAATAAAATCTTAAAAAAATCAAATAAAATCAGGAATTTAGAGAATTGATCTAAAGAGCTCTCCAAAAACAAACACAACAACAACAAAATGAGTAGAACAAACAGCACTCAATTCTGTGTGCAGCATGATTCTGCATGTGGGGCTTACATTCCCTGAGAATAATAAGCAGAAACAGTCATAGGTGTTAACAATGGTTATCTCCAGACTGCAACCATGAAAGGGTTTCACTGTCATTCCTTGTATTTCTCAATATAAAGAATTTTTACAGTCAGTATCTATTACTTTTATAATCAGAAAAATAAAACACACAGAGGCTCATCTTGATATAGATAGATAGATAATAGATAGATAGATAGATAGATAGATAGATAGATAGATAGATAGATAGACAGATAGACAGCTAGCTAGCTTTGTCTGCAATAACCAATCCCTGCTGCCTGGTCATTCTTAGGCTGTAGGATTTGTAAATCTGCTGCTTTTAAATTACAAGAATGAAGCTTAATTAACCAAGGTTCTATTTCTCCTTTTCAATTCTGCACAATTCAAAATTCTATGAAGTTGGAAGTTAGAATAAATCCCAGCTTGTAACAGCATGCTATCCTGGCTGAATCTTAGTTTTCACCATTCAAGAAGGAGAGTGTTTTCTTAGTCTTCTTTAATAACTTAGGAGGAGATTCAGGTTTAGGGATAAGCTGAATAAAAGCCCCAAGATCAATATTTTTATTATTGTTTTAATTCTTTTAAGCATTTTTAAAATATTTTTGCTTACTTACTCTTAATGAAAATTTAGGAAAGCTTCCTTTAATTTTTTATGAAGACAAAAAAAAATCAGCATCATTTCGATAATAATGTATAGAGCAAGCTAACACGGTCCAGTGGGGGCAATACCAGTTCTGATGTTAAACAAGCTGAAGGTGAGTCTCAGCTCTACTATTTACTAACTGTATGTCATTAGGCAAGGAGATAATCACTGAGAGGAGCTTCTATATTATTAAAGAAGAAACAAACTTAACTGCTAAAACATTTATTTCCCCAAATCCTGTGGCGTGCCTTCCATGTTGCCAGACACTCTCCTATTTATATGTACTTTGGGATTTGATGAATTATTTTCTGTAAAGTGTTTTTGCCAAGTTTAAAAGTGCCTCCCTTATTATTAGCTTCTGTACAAAAGTGACTTTTAAATGTGAATGCTAGATTATTGTTTTCTCTTTTTCCTACACCAACAATTAAGTTACTGCAACTCTTAATATTTAATGTCTATCGATATGCCGAAGTCGTGTTGTTTTTATCAACTGTTTATTCCTGGCCCAGGGTCGAGTTAGCAGTTCTGTAGCTGGCCTATTTTCAGAAAAAGCAAAAACCACACCTTGATTAAAACATTTCAGTGGAAAGAACTGATTTTTACAGTCAAAGAGAATAAACAATGCTATTGTTTAATATATATCATTGCAACTTAGCATGAATTAACATAGCTGAACATGTTTGAGGGCATTAAAACGTGGAGAACATTTATTTACCACCTACTGCAGGATGGACATGTATTAAGTACTGTGTGTGTGCGCGTGTGTGTGCCCGCATGTATATGTACATGTGGATAATTATTCAATTCTTGCTTGTGGGAAGAAATTGAGACAAGTATCTTGCCCAAAGTACATAATATATTGTGGTTGGGTTCCCTGTCAGATTTTTAAGGCAAATCTCCCAGATTCCAAAAGAATAAAACTATCCAATTTAGAGACATATTTTAAAACAAAAAAAAAATTCAATATACAGGTGATCATGCTTTATCAAAAGCTAAAATGTGACAGAGTACAAAAGGATTCTATAGCATAGATAAAAAGATATACTAATGACAGGTATTCATATCTCTCTTAAAACAGAATTTGACAAGTTAAAGACCTTTCAAATAGCCAAAATCGTGTGTGGATCAAATATTAACAGAAGATTTATTACCCTCACAGAATGAAATGAAGACCTATCCAGAGAACCAACTTGTCTCTATAAAATACTGAATGAGCTAGAACTGCAAACATTACCGGACATAGGTTACAGTTCAATGAATCCATGAGAAATTATTCAAACTGTTTTGAAAAAAGAATTGAGACTATAGAGCATAGCAGAAAAAAAGTGTTGGCTCTGGATGCAGACTCCTGGATCTAAACCTAGATTCCGCTCCATGCTAGCAGCCACTAACCAATCACTTAACAGCTTTATACCTTAGTTTCTGGAAGTGTGAAATATTAAATAAGTAAATAAGTAAGTAAGTAAATAAATAAACAAACAAACAAACAAATAAATAAGGTACTACTTCATAAAGTCATCGAGAGGCTTAAAATAGCAGTAAGTAAGTAGTAAGTAAAACAGTAGTAAGTAGTGCATATCAAGATCTCATCAAATATTAGAAGTGTAGAATGTCTATAAAGGAGCAGAAGCATAATATTTTAAAGGCAAAATATGACTGAATCAAAAGTTCTTCATCACAAATGCTTGTGATCTAAAGCACCTTAGGTTGAACAATGGTAATTGGCATATTGTTTAATTCATTTAGAAAATTTCTCAGACTTTGATGCATAAATCAGAAAGGATTAGATTTTTTAGGGAACATAGTAATAGTACACTAAAAACATGGCTATAGCTACAAATTGTTGATTTTTTGACTCTACATCAAGAACATATGCAGCATGCATTATGCTAGGCATCAGGGGGTCTAAAACTAAACAAAACTTCAGAAAATTATCAACTAACACTGAACGCAAGAATGCAAACACCTATGGCGTTTTTCATTGATGCCGTATTTTCAAGTCTTCAGAGAAAATACAAAATAGAAAATGTTCTCTGAAGGATACTGAAGGTTCTCCTGACCCCCTAAATCACATCTTCATATGCTTCTGTCAATGCCTAGCATACCTTAATCTTTTGACTAAAAAGGTGAAGTCCCCTGTTACACAATAAACACTCTCTGGAAACAGAACACATTAAACCTTAAACACTTAGCTTGAAGTTAGTTCATGTAATTGCTTGGTGAGGCTCTGTGAATTCTGAGGGGGAAGGAAAACAGGATGAATAGTCCCAACATCATAGTATCAGATCAGTTTTTATAAGCATGTCTGTTACCCAAACTTCTCCAAATACTATAGCAGTTTTGTATATACTTTCTTATGAAATGATAGATTTCTAAACTGTAATAAATGTGTACTTCTTGGAATACTTCAAACGGGAATGTCAGTCAGGCTTTGTCACTCCTATTCTTACTTCCAGTTCATGGAATCCTCTGGACCTCTACTCTCTTTTAGACATCTCCTGTCATCATATTCTTCTCTATGACCAAGTAGACTACACCTCCATCATTTGCTTATAGCTTGCCTATATCCTCAGTTGTTTCTCTGCCTCACCTGCTTGAAAGATACCTGACATGAGACTGCATCAGTAGTTCACCTAAAATGTATCTGAACAGCCAGTTGGGAAATGCTGAAAAAACACTCAACGAGAATCAAGACGGCTATTAGTGAGTTGGGGGTCTGCTGCTGAAGCTGACTGAGCTGGCAGCTAGAGGTCACATGCTGAACACACACCCCGTAGATGGGCAGTAATCAGTCCTAGAATGGCAATCTGGATCGGTACACCTCAATAGCTACCATACCACATGTTTGTGGACTCTAATTTCAACTTATCCTCCATGACAAACTCAAATCTTTTTATGATCCCATCGTTAACTCCAACTCCATCGCAGCTATTTAGGAACATTCACCACTCTTCTGAAACCTACCTATCCCATTATTCCTTGCCTCCTTTCTATCCCATCCTCAGGGAATGGTTTACTGCAAAGAGAAAATGCAAGATATCATACAGGACCTTCCTGAACTTTTGCCACCACACCTATATACTTATCTGCTCCCACTTTTCCCTCTTTTCTTCCATGAGCATACTTAAGTAACTATCCTCTGACTTTCACATAAAAGCCAAATTTCTTCCCATGGCTGACAGCCCATCTTCATGATCAGGCTCCTGTCTAACTCTCCATCCTCTCTTAAGATCACTACCTTTATGTTCATGATCCCCTAAGGATTCTTCTTCTATCCCCAGAAATTATCGTGGTATGGCACATTTCTCTTTGGTATATATTTTTCCTTCTGTGCTGAGCATTCTTCATAGGCCTTCTTTGCTTCATAATTCCTAGTTGCTTTTGGATTTCAGTCCATTTGTCAGACAGCTAATCCTGACCCTTCAATATGGCTTTACTGTGTCTTTAATCTGCATCTATAGTACTCTGACTTGCACTCATTACAATATGGAGTAGCTGCCTGTTGTGTAATTAATGTTCCTGCTAGACCATAAGCTCTCTGAGGACAGGGCATAATCTTATGCAGAGCTCATCCGCCAGACTCACATGAATATCTGACACCTAATAGATACTAAATATATATTTTTTTTCAATGAAGAGTTACTTTTATTTTTAAGATTTTATTTATTTATTTGACAGAGAGAAACATAGCTAGAGAGGAAACACAAGCAGGGGGAGTGAGAGAGGGAGAAGCAGGCTTCCTGCCAAACAGGGAGCCTGATGCAGGTCTCGATCCCGGGTCTCCGGGATCATGATGTGAGCCAAAGGCAGACGCTTAATGAATGAGCCACCCAGGCACCCCATGAGTTACTTTTATAATGTATACCTGATACTAAAGGCCAAAACTGAGTTAGGCACATGGAATGCATTACCTCATTTAATCTTTACAAGGATCCCATTAGATTTTTACAATTATTACTCAGAAACTAGGGACTGAGGGCTTCAGCCGTGTGTGAAAAGTTCTCATCCAGATAAAAGACAGAACTAAGGTTCAAACTCAGATTTGTCTGAATTTCAATCCCTTTATTTATCCATTAATCTCCTCTGCTAGACTGTAAGCCACTAGGGAATAGGCTCATGTCTTATCCATTCATATCATTAAATGCATTCATTTGTTTATTCATCACCACACTGTGCCTTACCAGTGTGCCTTACCAGATAGCTATAGATAAATACTAGTTGACTGAAATAAATTTCCACCATTTCTGTCATTGTTACTTCTTTTTTAGATTTTTGTATCTTTCTTTTGACCCAACCTGCAATGTATAATATGTTAAGGAATGTTTTCTACTGTGGAAAAATGAAATTGGAAGACTAATGTAATCCTTAAACATAGGAACAGATATAATTTGGTGATAAGCACTACTCTGTTTCAAATGAAGATAGGGTTAGAGGTAATGAATTTAAATTATAGAAAGAATGAGTTAGATTAGAAGTTGAAGAAAATTCTCTTTTGAAAATGATACTAAAGAAAAGATATATGAATCACCATCTGTGTAGCATTTGAAATAATGTAGATAGAGAGCTATCTATTTGAATAGGAGAGATATAAGAAATAAATTACCTCTTCTAGGTTTATGATTGTATGTTTCCATCCTTCTTATCTGCTAATAATGACTTTTATATTTCTAAACAAGATCAAATTGTATGTATAAAGGGGGGAGAACATTTCCACAATATAAATTACAAAGTAGAGAGGAATTCAAACTTCATTTTCTCATTGAGTCACTTTTTCAGGTATTACATAAAGATCCAATGTTTCATTGTTATCAGAATGTGAATATATTTTGAATAGGAGAAAAGCAGTAATTGTCAACAAAATGAATAAATCTGAGGTTAAATCTACCTATCTTCCTAAATGTGATAGGTTATAGCAATCATCTAAATATTTAATCAAAATATTTGCTTGGAAAATCTAATTTCCACCAGGAGACTTTCAGACAAAATATCCCTGATTATCAAAGAGAAGATTTATATTTGTTTTTATTCTCACTAGATAGGAAAATTCAGAGAGAGAGAAAAATATTTCAATTCTTATAACCAGTTAAAATATTTAATTTGTATGATTTCAAAAATTATTTGTAAAAAAAGAGGGATAAACAAATAAAACCTCTATTTTTTTTAAAGCAGCTTAAACATTTAGCAAACTGCCAACAGCAATACATATTCACAATCTTTTCATCTATATTACCTAAATCTAAAATGTTCTGGAAACTAAATTCATTTTGTGTAACTTTCCAGTGACATCATTTGGTGGCAAAATCTCATTGTTCCTGACATTAGGCTACTCGGAATTTGAAGATGTCCCACAAAGAATTAAATGTTTGGCTGCAAAAATATTAATATGTTTTATTACCTGTATTACCCAAAATACTGTGTGGGTATTACATACCATATTACTACAATATATAAATCTAAAAAAAAAATCTAAGAATCCTACAATATCTGGATCCAAAACATATCTGGCCCCAAAGGTTTTGGAGAAGGAATTATGAGTTTGTACCTTGGGGTGATTGCCCATGACCCATGTTAGCTCTTTTCACATCCATTCACTATTTGGTAGTTTCTCTTAGTCTTCATGTCTCTGTATCCAGTCTTCTAAAATAGGCACTGGGACAATTTGCTAGATTCTCTTTTTGACTTATTGAGCCTTGGTGGTCCAGTATCCTTTCACATTTATTTTCCCTTCTGGAATTTGTTTATCACTCCATCTTCTGCCTTGAGATCCCCTTAGTTATCTCCTGGCAACTTAATCCTCCAGCATGGTCCCTTAATCCCAGAGATTTGGAGAAAATGTAAAATGTAAATATATATATATATATATGTATATTTATATTTATATTTATATATACACACTATATATACACACTATATATATATACACACACATATATATCTCATTCATATATATATGAATGAAATTAACAAATATATATATATATATATATATACATATATATATATACACAATTGAGTGAAATTAATAAAATGGTAAAATGCTCTTTTGGAAAGATGATATCTGACAATTTTATCTGGAGATTTGGGTCAACATTTTATCATGTACTCCCACTTGTAGGAATCTAGTCTGAAGAAACAATTTTAAATATAAAATATGGGGCACCTGGGTGGCTCAGTGGGTTAAGCATCTGCCTTTTGCTCAGGTCATGGTCCCAGGGTCCCGGAATCCAGCCTCTTGTTGGGCTCTCTGCTCAGCAGGAGCCTGCTTTTCCTTCTCCTTGCTGCTCACCCTGCTTGTACTCTATCTCCTTCTGTCAAATAAATAAATAAAATCTTAAAAACAAAAACCAAAAAATAAAAAATAAATATAAGGGGCTCCTGGGCAACTCAGTGGTTAAGCCTCTGCCTTCGGTTCAGGTCATGATCCCAGAGTCCCGGGATAGAGCCCCACATTAGGCTGCCTGCTTGGCAGGAAGCCTGCTTCTCCCTCTCTCCCTCCTGCTGCTTGTGTTCCCTCTCTG
This sequence comes from Spilogale gracilis, assembly GCA_004023965.1. Taxonomy (NCBI): domain Eukaryota; kingdom Metazoa; phylum Chordata; class Mammalia; order Carnivora; family Mephitidae; genus Spilogale; species Spilogale gracilis. The sequence continues at coordinate 22,331 of PITA01009397.1, forward strand.
GCTATGTTTCTCTCTGTCAAATAAATAAAATATTTTTAAAAAGTAAATAAATATAAAATTTATTTTATGCATAAGGTTCTCTGTAGAAGTAATATTTATAGGTCAAAAATGGAGATAATTTGCATATACAGTAATAAGGGTTAAATAAATTACAGTATGTCACTTTACAACCATTAAAAATAATTAACAAGAATAAGTAAAAATACAATTAGGAAGAATACATTATAAAAATTTAATGATATAAAATTAGGTTAAACTGGGTAAAATAATTTTTAATATGGATGCAACATTTTTCCTTGAAGTATACATAGTTGTGCAAAGAAAACATCAAGATGATTATTGTGGTGGGACTAATGAAGATATATTTTTTTATTTTATTTTATTTTTATTTTATTTTGTGTTTTATTTATTAGAAAGAGAGTGAAAGAGAGGACAAGAGGGAGGAGGGTTGGAGGAAGAAGCAGACTCTTGCTGAGCAGGGAGCCCAACGTGGAGCTCAATTCCTAGACTCTAGGATCATGATCTGAGCCAAAGGCAGACTGAGCCACCCAGGTGACCCAATATGTTTTATTTTCTTTATATACATTTTCAATTTTTCCATGGAAAAATATTTCCAATGGAAAAATATTACTGTGTAATGAGAAATATTTTTCTTTAATAAAGAAGAATGACACATGCTTAAGATTACTAGATTTTATAATCTTATCTTTAGTACTGTCAATCATTTTATAAGGGGTCAATTTCTGTAAATTCTATTGTCATGTTCTCAGAACAAAAGCTTGACTGAGGGTTTCTGAAGGGAATTCCCTTATATATTTCTCCATGCCCAACAAAGATATATTTACCTTTAAAAAACACACATCTATATAAAAATATATACATACATGTATGTATACACACATGTATTTACACACACACACACACACACACATATATATATATATCTAGGAATTATTTTTAAAACCAAAGCCTTGATAATTATTTCAAATAAACATCATAATTTTTACTAACTTATGCAAATACAAGGTCACTATGACTTTTAAGTGCCAAAGCTGATAGTCACACCCAGACTCTTCAGAAAATAAATCTGCTAAATAATGTTGCCCTACATCAATCAAGCCTTTAATTGGTAGCAGATTTTAAAGTATGAGGTCATTTTTTAAGAACAGCCTCATTACTGTGAAAATCCCATTTAGCCATCTCCACAACAAGAAAGGGCTGCATTTTGATTTGTCTCTTCACACATGCTTATAAAAATGTGCATTACAGTGTATGCAATAATAGATGGCTTAAAAAGGAAGAAAGGGAAAGTTCTCTCTCACCTACCCTCACCAACCTGTCTGGCTCTAGGTCCCCAAATCAAACCTCCAGTCTACTACATCTGAGACCACTTAATGTGCCACCTGCACCCTCAGTGCTGCCTTAACCTGTCTTTCATGGGGAAGCTGAAAGCAGTTGGGTAATTGAGCTTCATCCACCTTGTTGGAAGGATGTGCCAGGACCACTGAAGGTAAACATATTCACACAGAAATACCACAGAACTGTAATAATGCCTCAGAGCTGCCTCCCCTCAGGTCAACTCCACATTCAGACTTATATCCTGCCTGAACTTTGTATTTGTGTTCTCTTGGGCTTCCTTTCCCTTTGAACTCAAATGCTCTGACTTTGGCTCTTTCAAAAATCAGGAACTCTGGCCCTGTGACATTTTCGCTTCCCACCTTACCTCACCTTCCGTCTCAACACCCTAAGGAGTTGGTTCACCCTGTTTACCAATCTAAAACATGGGCTACTTACCTGCCTTGCTTTTAGCCAATACTTCCATTCCTTCCCCAATAACAACTGAACATGGGGTCTGCAAACAGTTTTCAGCAGCTTCTCCTATGTTAGTGTTCTGGTTCTAGTATTTAATATGCTATTCCAATGAGCTTTTCAAGTCTTATTCTTAACATTTTCCTGCAGAACCGAATTTCTATCTGATTCATAAAATTGTGCTCTCAGACCAGCTGCCATTTTTTTTCTGGTATTACCTAAATGTCCACTTGTTTTTTTGACCCAAATTTCTTTAGACATCTAACTGTTGCCGACGTTTGCTCTATTCTCTAGTGACTGTTCATAGGATCTTCCAAAATTACTAGCTCTGTTCTGAGAAATATTATCTCCAGAGTCTGGACATTACTGCTATGGGCCTCTGGTTACCAGATGAAATAGGGTTTTAAGATTTACATTTTTTTTTTTTACTGGTTTTTCACCAGCAATTTTTATCTAGCTTTTATTTAGCTAAAATGGTGGCTGTTTTATTAAAGTGATCATAGCTGAGAAGAATCCTACAAGGTTTATAGTACTGTTTATTTATTCATGCTTACTATACAAATCTGTGTTTATATGTGTTACTGTGTATCATTCTTTGAGAGGAGCCTAGGGATATTAGCAAAGGAAATTCAAGGATCTTCCCATTACTATAAAAAGAAATATATGCCTTCATCCATCTTCTCAACACAATGAATTATCAATTTTCTTGGCAAGTATGTTAAATGATTTTGAAACAAACCTCTCACAGGTAATGATGCTCTGTTAGAATTTTTCTCATTAACTGAGAATTAACTCATTCCCCCCAATGGGAAAATCTCCTCTCTAGAATATTTATGGGGGATTGTAATTGCAGAAGTCTAAACTGTTGAGAGATATTTGTTGAACAAAACCAAATCGCTTGCATTAGTAGTTGACAGGAGCAATCTATTTGTTAAATAAAGAGCTACACATAACATAAGGAAACAATTACTTTATATCTCAATGATATGGCATGAAAACAAACATAAAAAGGCAAAACAATCATTAATTAGTGCAGATTATCACATTTTTACCCTATATGGTTATATTTTGTGTCTTAGGATTTGAACTATAATATGGTCAAACTTACATAGTTATTATTTGTGTTAAATTTATTTCTGCCTTATTTTTTCTGATAAAATGTATAGGCTGTTTTGTTTTGTTTTGTTTTGTTTCTTTTTTGTCATTGATTACCTTGGAATCAGCCTAGCAGGGAGAAAGAAGAACAAATATACTAGATTAGAAAAGAGGTTTGGGTCGATGACAAAGGTATATTTAAGATTTAATGAGTTCAGTTTTTGCCTCTTTTAAAGGCTAATTCCTAAGTGGCATTTCTTGGGGTGAGCCATCTCTGAAAATTGGCGCTTAGTTAAGACTGATGTTGATGTTGAACTTAAATTTAACCAGTGTTCAAAAAATCCAGGAGTGTGGCAACAAGCTAAGACCCAGAGGGTAGACAGGTATTTGTCATGTTCTCACTTAGGGTGGAGGTGGTAAGATGTTAAAGAACAGTGAGGTATACTATCAAATAAGTTATTCCTTACTTAGTTTTCAGTATCGCACTCTAACTCCTATACTTAACACTCTACCCTGACTCCACATCTTCAGGGAAGGTTTGTTAATTACTGAAATGGATCTGCCTTTGTACTGCACTGTTTTTTGTTTTGTTTTGTTTTTCCTCAATAGATCTTCTAGTGCTATAAATTGGGGAAAATAATATCTAGCCATTGTTGTTTTTGAGAATTAAACATAATGTATCGAAATACCAGATACATAGAATTAATGAATGCATGACAGCCGTACATTTTTGAGGTACAAAACAGTCAAGAAAGGAAACTAAAAAGAGCTGGGAAGTTAACAGTACTGACAGTGAATTAACTGCATGGCTTCTGCAGACTAGCATCATTACTTCCAGGAGATCCAATAGAAATGCAAGTACAAATAGCTCCACAGCTGGGAAACAAACAAACAAACAAGTGGCCAGTACAGGTAAAACGTTTGCTACAAGTGACCCTGACGCTATCTAAGATTATTCTCCAAAGCAGCCCTATTTCTTTATTGATGTGTCACATAGCACTTGAGCCCATTTTACAGGATGAGGGGAGAGCAACCAATTCAAAACATAAATAAACTCTGATTGTGGAAAAACCAGGCATACGTACAAGACCTATTCATTGCAAATATGTAGGTATTCACACATCCAAACTTCACTTTATATAACTCTATAGAAATACCCAGAAAAATCACCAGCCAGATGCCAGATAGGTCATCATCTGAGGAATTAACGGCTTGTATTATGGGCCTAAAGATGATGTCAACTAGTTGTTTGACCTTGAGCGAATTGTTTAATCTTTCTGACCTTCGATTCTGTCACCTAAAACATTGGATTTGATGATATTTAAGGTCTCTTCTAGTTCTAAGATTCTATGATCCTATAAATCTGTAGAAATTATAAAGAATCCAAAGTAGAAAGAATGCACTGGAGCTTTATAGCTAGACATCTACTGAAAATAAAAAGACACACTCAGAATGATACTTAATGGAGTTTCACAACACTAATTGTACAAATGAAAGAAACACTCCTCAGGAGTATTAAAAAAATAAATTAATAGGTCAGAGTAATAAGCAAAGAATGTAGTCTTCTAACACTTCTTTTTGTGAAATTCATTTATATCTAAATCTTGATATTGAAACTGCATTTCTCCTTTTATTTCCCTATACCTGCTGTTCAATTTCCAAATGAACTGAAACAACATAATAGGGCATTTTCTAATTTCTGTGCAATGATAAAAATACAGAATAAAGTCTAAGAGATAAAATCTTGACAGACTTTAGAATTGCCTACTAAAAATACAAAAGAGGGAGGAAAAAGGGGTAAATTGGGGAAATTATACTAATCATATGACCTATGATTCTTTGAAGTAGTCAATCTTTAACTATTGGCCACTATTTCATTTACCCCAAAGGTTGAAAAGTTAGACAGCTGTACTCTTTGTATGCCTATGAAACCTTTAAGTTAACTCTGTATATTTCCTTCTAAAGAAACACCAAACTTAATATTACTAGCAAGCACTTCATTTCAGTTAAAATCTTTTAAATATAATATATTTAAAATATTAATTTTTTAAACTATTTCCCAAGATATTCCTGGGTTTATGTTTTGTTTTCCAATAATAATGTAAGGTCCTCTTCCAGGAAAGTAACCCTGATAACCTTCTGATAATCTAGTATAAGGATAATTACAGTCATAGATGAATCTACCCCACACAAAATCTATTTTTCTTCATGTATTTTGTGATTAAAATGCAAAGTGCATAAAAAGGGAAAACACATAAGAGTATAAATAACTAAATTGATGGCCTATAATTATATCATATCACTTTTATTAATATTTTTGTTTTATTTCCATCTTTTATGTTGTATATATTTTATAATTTATATTGTATACATAGTGTGGCAAGTTTTACCTAATGTTAACTCAAATTATTGAAGTGGGTGTAATCAGCATAAATATAACAATGTAAACAATACTTAATAATATTTCCAGACAAGAGTAACTAAAAAGTCCAATTAAGAATTGTCCACCTGATGTGGCACCTGGGTGACTCAGTTGGTTGAATGTCCAGCTTTTGGCTTTCGATCGGATCACGATTTCAGGGTGGTGAGATCAAGCATCAAGTTGGGTCAGGCTCCATACTCAGCAGGGAGTCTGCTTGAGATTCTCTTCCTCTCCCTCTGCTCCTCCTCCCACCCCCACTTGCTCTTGTGTTCTTTAAAATAAATAATCTTTTTAAGGGGCGTCTGGGTGGCTCAGTTGGTTAAGCGACTGCTTTCGGCTCAGGTCATGATCCCAAAGACCCGGGTCGAGCCCCACATTGGGCTCCCTGCTCGGCAGGAAGCCTGCTTCTCCCTTTCTCACTCCCCCTGCTTGTGTTCCCTCTCTAGCTGTGTTTCTCGCTGTCAAATAAATAAAATCTTTTAAAATAAATAAATACATAAATAAATAAAAATATTTTTTAAAAAATAAAAGAATAGTCCACCTGAAAGAAGTTTAAATAACATTTCTTCCTCTTCATGTTCTATTAATTCTATGGTCAACAACATAATAACGGCTTATCCCTTTTATGGACCAAGTACACATAGTTTATAATGTCCTGAAAGTAAATCTTTTTACTACTCATGGATATCCTACATAAATTTCAGAAATATTTGAAAATTACCAGAGTAGTACTTTAGAAGAGAAAGGTAGGCTCCCAGAGAAGTTCTAACTCATTCAAGATACCACAGCAGGGTATGCAATCTATGACTTCAACCAAAGTACTTTTTTTGGGAGCAGACCAGGGGTAGGGCAATAAAGTGAATGAAAAATAATTTACCATAGATAGCTTTCCTGAATGAGAAACTATAATGTCCAGGTATATGTTTTAAAAGGCGGGCACACCTATGAAGACAAAGTGCATGTAACAGTGTCCCTGAGGAATGTCTAACAGACCAACATTTCTAGAAATATACTTAAGAGAAGCCAAGGTCAAAGCAATGACCCTGGGATTCTTTAGGCTGCTTACACCATTTTCACCTAATATTTCATGGTATAGACTCACATTGACTGAAGAATTTTCTACCTTCTATGTGTACATTAGCTGTGATATTTTAAGGGACCAACAACTCACATTCAATTTTCAGGAGGCTCAGTAAGGAAAAAAAATAAAAATAACAAAAACAAATTTCCTTAAACAAATTGAATGACCTTGGGAAAATTATTTACTCTCCATGTTTAGTAAATCCAGACTATGTATGAGACTTAGGTTGCAAATATTTAATGTTTTTATCTGTAAAATTTAAGAAACTTCATGAATTTATGCATTAAATACATTTTTCTTGATGAAATGCTCTGCTTAACAGCTGAGGAAAAAAGTTTGTTTAATTGCAATAAAGCTCTCCATTATGATATATATTTACTTTGTCTCAGAAAATAAGGTATAATTCTTAATTTGAAATGAAAATATTTTCCTTTAACATGTCTGTCGATTAAGACTGAATTTTTTTAAATGGAATTATTCAGTTACTTTTGAAAAGTGAGTTTGATAGGCTGATAAGCTTAACAAGGCAGCTCTAAATCAGTGAAATTACCAATATTGTGACCAGTGAGTGAGACAGCGGAGCTGATCCAAGAACCAATAAAAGGAATTATGTCTCCTTTAAAATGTACTTCTCTCCCTACACCTCTATCAAATTAAGTCTATATCCTGCGCAATCAGAATTTATTAAAACACATATACATATGTGTAAATATATATATATATATATATATATATTTTTTTTTTTTTTTTTTTTTTACTAAATAAATCACCTCTTGTACCTGTCCTCACCCTCAATTCCTCTCTCCAGGCTCTCTTGAATCCACTCCACTAACGCTTTTGCTGCTCCTACTCCCCAGAAACTATGCTTGTTGCAATCACCGGGAACTCCCACCTCCAAACATACACCCACACAATGCTAAATCCGGTAGTCAGTCACCAGACTTCATTTTTTTCTAATGCATAACAAGGATATTTTGGCATAGTTCAGTATTTTACCCTCCCTGCCTTCTTAAACTCTCACTATCCTGGTTTCCTCCCACCTTACCGGTAGTTCTTCCAAATCTCCTTTAGTTGGTTCTGTCTCATCAAATGCTGGTGGACTGCTTCAAGACTCTGTCCTCACGTATCATCTCTCTTCAAACTACACTCACTCCTTTAGTGCCCTCAAAGAGTCACAACTTTAAATACCACTAACATGAAGACATTCTGAATTATACACTTAACATATGTTTTTGAATGTCTAGTAGGCATCCCAAACTTGCCAGGTTCCAGATTCAATTTTCTTCTCTTCTGCAAAATCGGTACTTCCTTTGGTCTTCCTCATCCTAGTTAATAAAATTTCCATGTTTCTAGCTACTTAGGTCAAAAAACAGATAATCATTCTCTCTTACATTTTTTCCCTCATATCCCATATCTAATCCATCAGAGAATTCTATTGATTGGATATTTTTTTTACCTTAATACAGTTGACATACATTGTTACATTAGCTTCAGGTGTGCAACAGAGTAATTAGAATTTTCTATACATTATGCTAGGCTCACGGCAACTGTAACTACCATCTGTCACCATGCAATGCTACTGCAACAAAATTGACTATACTTCTTATGCTGTGACTTTTATTCTGGTGACTTACTCATTCCATAACTGGAAGCCTATATCTTCCACTTCCCTTCACACATTTTGCTCACCCCTATCCATCAGTTTGTCCTCTGTATCTGTAGGCCTGATTTGGCTTTTTGTTTATTCATTTATTCATGTCTTCTGTTTTTTTAAATTCCACATATAAGTGAAATCACAATATTTGTTTTTCTCAGTCTGGCTTATTTCACTTAGCATAATGGCATAATACCATCTAGGTCCATCCATGTTGTTGCAGATGGTAAAATCTCATCCTTTTTATGGCTGTGTAATATATCATTGTTTACATGACTTTCAAAGTATATGCAGAATCCAGTCTCTTCAAACCACTTCCATTGATGCCACTAGTATAAGCCACTACCATCTGCCACGTGGATTAGTGTAACAGCCTCCTTCCCTCCCTTACTTCTTGCTATTTTCAGCAAAGTAGTAGAATAATCCTGTCATGATAGTTTGGATCATATCACCTTTGTTCAATACCCTCCAATGGCTTCTCCCAACTTTTTCAGATTGAAAAGATTAAAAATCAAATTCAACTCACACTCTACCACAATGCTCTAACCTGTACTATCCAGAATGCTAACTACCAACTACATGTGGCTATTTAAACTGAAACTGAAATTGCATAAAATTAAATATTCAGTTCTTCAGTCATAATAGCATATTTTAAGTGTTCAGCAGGCACGTGAATAGTGACCACCATACTGAATAACATGGACATAGAACATCCCCATCACAACAGAGACTTCTACTGGACAATGTTTCTCTGTACAATCTACTACCCCCATTATCTCACAGACACACTAATACTGACATACTAATATTAACACACATAAATCTGCAAGACTGATCTCTAAACTAATTGATTTCTAAATACGCAGCTTTGCTGTTTTTCCCTTTACTTCAATAGATTGCTTGTTGAAATTTTATTCACCTTGAAGTTCTGTATCATACAACACCATTTCATAACATTTCTTCTGAACATAGTTATAATCACTAATAATCTCTTCATTCTCAGAACTTTTGTGTTGCTTTGTTTGGGTGTGTCACATGACACATATTCTATGATGTATGATATCATTTAATGACAAGGTATGGTAACAAATGATTGAGGTGGGTGTGCTCTTTTGCTCCCTTAACTCTGCATAGATGCCTAGATGTGTATTAGCTTTCCTGGGCTGGGAGGGATAGCATGAGGATGAAAACAAGAAGATACTGAAGTCGGCAAACACAATGGTACAATGTGCTTGGGCCCCTGATATCATCACTGAGCAGCTCAATCAACAAGCAGCAATCATCTGGCTCCAAACATTTTGTTTTGTTTGCTTAAGACACTGTTAAATGAATTTTATGTTACTTAAAGCTAAAAACAATATATAGGTTCCAGGATTTAATTATGTCCTGTTTCTGGACTTTTACTGAACATGGCAGAGACCCTTGTCCAGAGAATGAAGTCAAATATATAAAAGGAGGGGAACTGACTGGGACAGTCCACTTAACACACAGATACAAACACACTAAATATGAGAGATGGGGAGAAAATACAGGCAACCTGCAGCCTGGTATAGAGTTACTTAGATGGTTATTCTTCATATGTTTACTTTAAGAGAAAAAAATATCCTTTCATTAGAAAAAAATGTTATACTGTTAGACAAAAAGCAAACAAATAAATGGATCATAATACATGGCCCTTACTTTTAAGAAACATACAATCTGGTAAAAGAAAACAAAACCCATACTTGAGAATGCTTAAGTGCTCAGTACTAGCATACTGTCAGAACACAACATTCACTGTGTCCCTGGCTGTTGGCTAAAATCTTGGTAAAGGCTGGAAAGGATTTATAGAGGAAGAAATGCTTGAGCTAAGCACTCTTGGAAGGTGAGTAAGTATTCATCAGACATACAGATAAGAACATCTGAGGCGGCAGCTTATGCCAAGGACACAGGGGCAGCAGACTGTAGGGTACGTCTGGATAATTGTAGGTAGTCCAGCTGAAAACCACAAAAGGAGAAAGTCAGAAATAGAAGGAGCCAGGTCATGCTCTGAAGTCATGATCAGGAATTTGGACATTTTTCTATAAGCAACAAGGAACTTGATGTTATTAAGGACATTTTCAAGAACTCTCATTATTTGAACAAATTATCACCTAAGTACTAGTGTGGGTAGGCACTGTGCCACTGCAAACCTAAAAAGCTTTCATGACAGAAATCATGACTTGGGACCATTGCCCTCATATCTATTAGCACCACCATCCATAAGCTTCAACACACGTCCTGAACTGCATTAGTCATTGGCACAGTTCAAAAGTCTAAGCATCTCATAATCAACAAATATCTCCATATTCTAGATTCTTCTCTTACTTTAAGGGCTTTTCTGAATGATTGTTGTCCTTCCTATCTTAAACGTTTAAAAAGTAATTTTTAATAATGTCCATATAAATTTCTCACTGGGTGCAAAAAGTGGGTGTGGTATATGTGGGGATGGGGCAGTGGGAATTGATAATAAGGAGAAAGTTGTTCTGTGCCAGACCCCAGACCCCAGAGGGAAGCAAGCCAAATTAAATAGGAGACTCCAAATTAATAACTTAAGTTATTAATAGATTACAATTCCTAATAGTTCTCAAGCAGTGGTGCTCACAGCTCTTTTTTGTCTAATGATATGCCCATAACAAGTTTTCTTCTTGAAACCCTCTACCCAACTATTGCTGGTATTTAATATTTGATTGCTCATCACTCCTATTCATAAGCATTTAGGAGGGTATACTTAATACTGTGATGTCTCACTGCACCTTTAAGTAGCATTTAAGAGAAAAATAAAACCTGGGGTGGCATGCGAGGGGGGAACAAATGCTTGATTCACAGTCAAGCAAAATCCAGGAATCTCATTGGTATCCATGCAATCAATTTTTTCCACTGTATCAATTAAGCCATGACATATCATTATGATCCTTATCATTGTTGATTGTCACGGCCAAGTGTCAATCAACTAGGGTGCAGTGTGGGCATACAATTCTGCCCTGAGGCAGTTGTGAATGCAAGTGTGTACTAGTATAGTCAGGGGCTTATATATGACAAAAAAAATTGCTTGCAAAATGTGCATTCACTAGATGTGCCCCACCTCTTTACTAATTCCTAACAATACAAAGCTGAACCTAATCAATTAACAATTCAGGACAGTATAATCATTTTTTTACTCTTATTTCCTTTCACCATTGCAACATGTCACCCCTGTGATATTAAATTAGAAAAAAAAAAAAGGAAAGGAAGAAATGCAAGATCACAGACAAGAGAATGAAACCAGTGAAAAGTAGCAGGGGCTTGTCTTGTCTATTTTATAGAGTCCCTCAAACACTGGCCTCTATTCCGAAGTGGGGTAAGGAAAAGAGTACATTCCCTATTAACTTGAAGAGTGAAACCAGTCTGATGCTAGAGGGAAAGCTCCAAAAAGCCCACCTCGAGTCCAGGCTTGTCCTGGCTCAAGGAACTGCGGTATGAGGTCCCGCATAGGAAAGGTGTCCAGGTGACTAAAATAGTAAAAGTCTGTCAACTCAGAACTATGAACAAACTGTGATGTTGATGGAAATGTCACTTTGAATTTTGACTGGATGTTGGAACCATCTGGATCTTGCACATAAAACAACCACCATTTCCATTTAGTAACATAAAAGTAGCATAAAACTGTGATTCAGTTTTCTGAAGCAGGAGGGACATTCTGTAGGTATAGCTGCAACCACTGGAGTCCACTAATGAAAGTGTTCTCTCGGGGCGCCTGGGTGGCTCAGTTGGTTAAACGACTGCCTTCGGCTCAGGTCATGATCCCGGAGACCTGGGATCAAGTCCCACATTGGGCTCCCTGCTCAGCGGGAAGCCTGCTTCTCCCTCTCTCACTCCCCCTGCTTGTGTTCCCTCTCTGCCTATGTTTCTCTCTGTCAAATAAATAAAATCTTTTAAAAAAATAAAATTAAAAAAAAGAAGAAAGAAAGAAAAGAAAGTGTTCTCTCTTCCCCGAAGCTCTGGTTAGGAACCTTCTTATGTCTACTTTGTAGGCCAAGAGGTAACTAGGGACTGCAGGAAGGTAAGTTTGAATTTTTAATCAGAAAATTGCATATGTGTTCATCCTTTGGTCAAGTCTAGGGTTAAAAAAACTAAGACAAGTTACATACCCAATATGTAACCATATTGATTACCTAGCCCTCACTAATACATTTCATATCCCAATGAGGATTTAGCCACACAGTCAAGATCAGACTTGGCGAATGTTTCTCCATGTGCTTTGTGAACAGGTGCAACCCACTGCTTGTGTTCAGCCGGGATCAGAGAAAATACCAACCTAAACTGGAAGGAGTTAAGTCTTAATAACCACTTACAAGAATGTTGGATATCACATACAAAGTTGAGGCAAAAAAGCAAATTATCAGAGAAACAAGGTCTGTCCATGATTCCATCAATAATTCTTTTAGTGAATTAATAGCTTTATGAAAAACTTATGAATCAGGACACCATTTGTTGGACAATTAATTTTTTATTAGCCCAAATTATTCTTGCTCTGTTTGAAACTAACTTTTTAAAGTTATACTTTCATGACAACAAGGGTTGATTTGGACAGTTTTATCATAAACCAATTAGCTAACTCAGGTGTTGTTTGGAATTTGCAAAGAAAACAAAAAGGCTAACAGATTATAGCACAGGTGTTGAAAATGGCTACACTTTTCAACTAGTTGTGTTACAATCATGTAGACATAGCTTAAGTGAACTGAATTGAAAATAATAGCCTTTTTATTGGAAGACCATTGTAACACACAATTATTAAAATTGATTAATACTTGGGTCAATGCAATTTCATTATTTCTTATCGATTTCAAGCATTACTTTTTAATGGCCTTCACTCTTGTCATTTCAGTTAGAACTGCATGAACACTAGCTTAGAGGAACAACACACAGTCCTTTTTTTTTTTTTTTTTTTCCCCGAGATTAAGCTCTCTGTTTCAGTAACAGGTCCCAAATAAAACAACTGCCTAAATGCAGAAGACCAGATGCTTCTACAAGCACCATTGAGAAATCCATACCTTTTAGAGGATTTGTTTTGATAGATTTTTATGCTTATAATGCGAGAAAAAAAATTGCACATTAAACAAGGGGTGTAATTACATTATATTTTATAGCATTAGGCTTTGTTTGAAAACAGATACCCAGGAAGTGGTTGTTAAAGGATTCCATGGAAAATGAAGAAAAAATAATACATAATCTGACCTAAAATTATCTTTTCCTCAGAGTCAGGAAAGTATAATCCGGAAGAACTCAGTGCCTTCTTTGCCAACTGCTAAAAAGCAAATCCTCATGATGTTACCTCTAAAATATCATCCAAATTCATTCTTTTCTTTCAATTTCCATCAATTTCACTGTGATCCAACCTTCAATAGCAATGTAAGCAGTAACTTGAATTATTGCAACACCCTCCTTACCTCCTCACCCTGATTTAACTTTTTCTTCATATAACCCATCCTAAACGTTGTTTCCTATTCTCATTTTAAAATATGTATCTCATAGACTCCTCAACTGCCAGACTAAAAATAAAACAAGGCAAACCAAAAACATTTTTAATGGCATACAAAGCCCTTCATAATCTGACTACTACTTGTGTTTATCTCTTTCCTCATTTTCCTCCTCCTCCTCCTTTCTCTTTTTCCCTCCTCACTCCCCCTCTTTCTCAAATCAGCTTACCTCCACACATCCTACATAGAATCAAGGTCACTTCCAAATATGGCATGTAAGACTATCTTTCTGTCTTACACCTGGAATTCTGTTTGTCCCTTTCTCTGAATGGAAAACTCCTTTAAATTTTTACCATCCCTCTATGAAGCTATCCCTGTCCTTTAAAACCATATTATCAGTTATTAACCAGAACCAGATATTTCCATAATTCTTGTTTACATCACACTTTATTCAAATTATATCATTTCATCAAACATTTCCATTTCCTACCTCCTAATAGTTTCTGAGCCTTTTGAATCCAAGAAACCCAATTTATATATTTTAAAATTCTCTGTGCCCTAATATCTCCTGAACTATAAACATAATGCTTAATAATGTCCACTGAATTAATGTGTGAAATACAATTTAGGAATTTGAGTTTATTATTCAATTGATATAAAATATATTTTTAATTATGAAAATCCTTAAGTGTTATAAGCAATAATTTAATTTCTTGATAGCTATTGACCAGCACATCTTAGCTAAGAAGGTAAAAATTGGAACATTTTAAGAACATACTTTACAAAACTGATTATATCTCTGTACCTGAACTATAATCTTGAGTCTAAGATCCACAGGAAGAATCAATATCATCAAAGCAGTAATCTTAGGAGATAAATGGGCTGCTGGTGTCATTCCACATTTATCATGATATTGTTATAGCCAAGATTGTGCAGAACTATAATCTATCCTGACAGGGCTCAGTGATCCAGAACCTTATTGCAGATTTTTATAACTTGCATTCTTAAAAATACATTAGAAAGTTTGATTTAGACATTAGAGAATATTGAATAAAAGAGACAACTGAGTAAGTCATGGTTCTCGTGTGTGGCATAGCAGACTGGTCTATTACAACTTGATGGTTTATCACTTCCTGCCCACTGTTGTTATTAAAGTGCACCATTTGGTGATTACAAAGTGAAAATTCCTTGTTCCAAGGCTACTTTTGTGATTGTTATCCAAGTCCCACTAGCATACTCATTTTTCCTTAAAATAAAACTTTTACTTTTTAAAAAATTTTAATTGAAGTATACTTGACATAAGATATTATATTAGTTTCAGGTGTATAACTAGTTGTTCGACAATTATACACATTACAAAATGTGTAGTTACCATCTGTCACCATACAACGCTATTACAATATTACTGACTATATTCCCTATGCTGTACTTTTCATCCCTGTGATTTATTTTATAACTGGAAGTTTGTACTGCTTAATCCCTTGCACCTAAATTCATTACTGATACACAAAGCAGGCAATTCATTTTAGTTCTGTGATCTCTCTATAGCCACAGCTGAAATTTGGGAGGACATTTTGAGCTGTTCACAATGTTGAAATTCTTAAATCTGATGTGGGAGAAGCAAAATGAGCAAGTATCAAAGCAGTAATATCATCCTTCTATCTTTCCCTCACTTAGAGACCTTGAGATTCTCACAGCTCATATGCCTAGCAAATTCTTTCTAAGTGGATCATTTTTAATCCATCAAAATGCAGAAAAAAACTTAACAGTTGTTGCCTGAGAGTAATATCTTTTATGCTAGAATTAAACTTGCAGATTTTGTATAAAAGCATTATTAGGACAAGTACGTTATCTGTTATTTGCACATGTTCAGAGTTTTAAACAGAACTTGTGAAAATTTCTTATTGGTATTTTTTTATTTAAACAAATAAAAATAAGGCCAAGTTTATGTGCTAACCATCACATGCCCTAAAGAAATTTCAGTGCCAATATGGCAAACACACACACACACACACACACACACACACACACAATTACAATTTTTGTTTATTGGTTTGCTAGGGTTCTGAGAGACCAATGCTCCTGTTAAGAGCTCAAACTCTGTATCTAGGAGTCAGAGTCAGTTGTAAAAACTAATGGAAAAATAGGTATTTCTTTCTGAAAATGTAATTCTAATATGTAACAGATATAATGGTAGTCTAAGTAATTTGACAGAAATAGATTTTACATTTAGTCAATGATATTTTAACATCTTTATTTTTTATTTAAAATCACATTTATAGTGCCCCAGGGTGGCTCAGCTGGTTAAGCCCAGGCCTTTGACTGGGTCATGGTCCCAGATTCCCAGGATTGAGTCCTACATTAGGCTCCTTACTGGTGGGGGGAGGCTGCTTGCCTGCTTCTGCAACTCTCTCTGCCTATGCCTCCCATGCTTCATGTTCTTTCTATCTCAAATAAATAAATAAAATCTTTCAAAAAATAAACTAGAAAACTTGTTTTAAAAAATCACATTTATAGATGCTTAAGGTTCAAAAATCCATTTTAGTTTATATTCAAATTTTGGGAAGGGACACAGATCAGTTAAACCTATGAACTGTTAAAAAGAAAGCACAACCGTGAGAAGTTTCCTGACTTGAGTGGGCTGCAGTGAATTACCATAGCCAGGAGATGTTACCTTAGAGATTTTCTCATTGCTTATATATCCTAATTGGTCTCCTGGCCCACAAAACAAACACTACGTAATGAATAACACCCCAGTCTTTTCAAATTTTAAACACAATTTTTCATTCTAAGGATTTCTAAATTCCATTGCATTACTGTGACATTCCAACCCTGGCTAAGGGGTTTAGAATTTAGAGAACATCCCAGAATGTCTATTTAGTTCTAACACTCTACTTCCTTGTTTTTAATTACCACCCGGTGATTAGTAATGCCTCATCAGAATATCATAAAGCATGGCTAGCTTTTCAAGGCCCGAAATAACACTAAGGAAAGGTGTGACACTTATATGGTTAGTATACATTTAGAAACTAAATAAGAATAGAGGACAATGAAAAATAAATCAGTTTCACTTTGGCCTAATAATATGGAGCCCAAAGACTAAAGAGAGTATGTCAAAATCTTATTTCCAATTATTAGTATTCCTACCCTTTCCAGACTGCCCTGGGTTTTTCCTCAGGTTTGTTTTGACTTATCAGAGTTTATTTTTGCTGTAAATCTAAACTCAAGTGTTGAAAAGCACTACTGTAACACCCATGTGATTTAATTTCCTTTAATGAGAATTCCTTTCTCCTGATGGCAATTTTGTCTGTCTGTATTACTACAATGATGATAGTCTGTTTCTACAATTGGGACATATTATCCTCTTTATCCTTTAAGCCTTTAAGCCCTTTGGAAGCAAATATTATACTGCATTCCTCTGTATCCACACCTACTATCTACCTACCCCAGGAAGCAGGTATTTAATATATTTATGTACTAAGCCCTGACAAATCCGAGCCAAAGACAAAACTTCACTCTACATGAGATGCTTTCTTACATTTCTGCACATCCTGTGATACTCCCTTTGCTCAAAACAGTCTTTCCAAGGATATGCACAGATTTGGATGTACAAGGATGTACACAGCCTTGAAAATATAGTGTCTCCTCCATAGAAAAGGTCAGGTCTGTTCAAAGACTTGGAGAAAAAAATGAATATATTGTCTGCCTTGAGGACAGTTACCATCCAATATAAAAGATTTAGGATCCTGGGGCACCGGGGTGGCACAGTCAGTTAAGCATCCGACTCCTGGTTCAACTCAGGTCAGGATCGTAGGGTTGCGAGATCTAGCCTCGCACTGGCTCCACACTCAGCATGGAATCTGCTTAAGACTCTCTCTCCCTCTGCCTCTGCCTGCCTCCCCACCTCCCTCCAGATAAATAAATAAATCTTAAAACAAAACAAAACAAAACTGAGGATCCCTAAGTTCAGAGTTCTTCTTCTATAATGTGACTAGAACACATTCAGGTGTCAACTCACCCTCTTTTCATTACCCTGTGGGAAGTGGGGCTCAAAGAATTCATCCAAACAATGCTTATGCTGTTTGCTGGGCTGTAATAAACTATCTTCCATCTTCAATTCGGGGCTCTCTGCAAGTGTCTGTGAAATTATGACAGACTAACTTGTTAGCTTGGTAGCTCAGTAAAATCTCAGACCTTCCACAGATACTAACATATCCTTGGCAAGAAGAACTGATACCCTCGTTGTAGTCCCAACGCCTGAGAATTTTAATCAAAATTGGGAAATAGATACAAAATCAGTTTTGTCTATCACGCCCCTCATTTCAGCGTTTGTCTTTGTGTGTATGCTTCTCCACTAATGCTCCACCGACACATACCTCACTGACTGCACACCTGAGGGATGCAAGTGCCTACTATGAAAGTCACAGCTGTGACTATACACCATCTCTGCACTGCCCTTCCTGTTTTGTCTCTCCCTGTCTCTCATCTATCCTTCAGAGAGTGATTTTCTCAGAAGGCTCATCTGGTCCTGTAATCTCCTACTCAAAATCTACTGGTGATTTCTTACTGTATCAGAACTAACTTCTAACCATCCACTGTGCTCCAAAGACTTCCATGAAATTCCCCTAACTTTCTTCTCAAGGCTTTACAGTGCAATTTAAGAAGGGACTTCTGGGGCACCTGGATGGCTCAGTCGGTTAAGCAACTGCCTTTGGCTCAGGTCAAGATCCCAGGGTCCTGGGACTGAGTCCCCCATTGGGCTCTTTGCTCAGTGGGGACCCTGCTTCTCCCTCTCTGTGCTGCTCCCCCTGCTTGTGAGCTCACTCTCTCTCAGACAAATAAACAAATAAAACCTTAAAAAAATGAAAATAAGCTTCTGCTTCTTAACTGTTTCTTGCTGTATTGTGTCAAAATAAAAGAGTGTAACTTTCACTAAGGAGGTTAAATTTTTCCTCAGTATGAGTTGAGACCTAAGATAATTAAATGTATTTGTAAAGTGCAATAAAAGTTTACTTTATAGATATGATCATGCATTTGCTATGAAAAATAAGTATTATTTTGGCTGACATCAAAATTCTCAGAGAGAGAACTTTGGTTAGGAAAATACTTAAATATGGGAAGTAGGACTAATGTCATCCCCTGGAAGACAATGAGAAAAAACAAATAGCAATGTGAACTTGGGGAAAACAAGAGAGGAGAAGGGGAGAAAGGGAAGAAACATGGGCTGGCCACATTCCAAGAAAGCAGCCTTTGAAGGAAGGCAGTCAATGAGGAATTGCCACCTGGGGTTCGTTAAAGACCTTTTACTAATAAAAATAATAGTAACAATTAATAAATAACAAATAATATTGTTTCTTTCATGTTATATCTTAAGTGCATTTTTTAAAGATTTTATTTATTTATTTGACAGGGACAGACACAGCAAGAGAGGGAACACAAGCAGGGGGAGAGAAAGAGGGAGAAGCAGGCTTCCCACTAAGCAGGCAGCCCAAAGTGGGGCTCAATCCCAGGACCCTGGGATCATGACCTGAGCCAAAGGCAGATGCTTAATGACTGAGCCACCCAGGTACCCCTGTCCTAAGTACTTTTAATGCATTTATCTGAGGATCAGACTATTATTACCTACATTTTATAAATAAGAAAACTGTGCCATCATAAGTTTAAGAAATTGCTCATGATCATACCGTGAGATAGAGTGGAGCAGGGATTTGATCCCAACTAGACTGATTTCACGTCATTGTGAAGTTGTTTGAGTTGCTGTGATATAAATTCCCTTGACATTTCTCCAAAGAACACATCTAAATGCCCAATAGACACATGAAAAATGTTCAACATCACTCAGCATTAGGGAAATACAAGTCAAAACCACAGTGAGATACCACCTCACACTGGTCAGAATGGCTAAAATTAACCAGTCAGGAAATGACAGGTATTGACGAGGATGAGGAGAAAATGGAACACTCCTACATTGTTGGTGGGAAGGTAAGCTGGTACAGCCACTCGGGAAAACAGTATGGAGTTTCTTCAAGAAGTTGAAAATAGAGCTACTCTATGACCCAGCAATTGTACTACTGGGTATTTATCCTAAAGATACAAATGCAGTGATCCAAAGGGGCATGTGCACCTGAATGTTTATAGCAGCAATGTCCATGATAGCCAAACTATGGAAAGAACCTAGATGTCCATCAACAGATGAATGGATAAAGAAGATATATATAATATATATAATATATCTTCTTTATCCATATATCATATATATATATATATATCCATATATCTATATACACACACACTATGAAATAGTACACAGCCATCAAAAACCACAAACTCTTGCCATTTGCAATGAAATGGATAAAACAAGAGGATATTATGCTAAATGGAATAAGTCAATCCCAGAAAAATAATTATCATATGATCTCTCTCAAGGAATCTGAGAGGCAGGGAGGGGTTGGGGGGAAGGGAGTGAAAAAATGAAACAAGATGGGACTGCGGAGGGAGACAAACCTTAAAAGACTCTTAATCTCAGGAAACACACTGAGGGTTGCTGGGAGGTGGGAGGGGAGGGACAGAGTGGCTGGGTTATGGACATTAGGGAGGGTATGTGCTATGGTGAGTGCTGTGAATTGTGTAAGACTGACTGAAACAAATAATACATTACATGTTAATTAAAAATAAATAAATAAATGCTCTTGACTTCAAATCTTCAAAAGAACAAGATGTGGTCATTAGAGAAATGCAGTATTGGCACTGTAGGTAATGATGATATATGCGGAATGACCCTGATTTATGTTTCTCCAGCTACCTGACAAGAGGAGGTGGTAGATGTGAATCACAGGAAATAGCTTCCAATGTTGTAGGAAGTCACCTGTGTTAAAGTGATCTCTGGGCCACAGTGGAGGTGTGAGAAGAGCTTCAGGGTGAAGCTAATTTGGGAGCAGATGGAAATCAAGTCTTTATTATTTTATTTTTCCAAACTTACTCTTGTAACTGCCTACAGGGGATCACAGATGCCTAGATCACTAGCACAGCACCTGAGTTGGTATCTAATGTCAATAGCTCTAGGGAAATATTCTTATTTTCCCAAATCCAAGGGGAAAGGGGGGGGATTCAGAGGCACTAAACATAAATACTCCTATGACAGAGTTGTATTAAATAGTTTAATCTGCAGAAAACTATCATGTGACCTCTATCAAACACTGAGTGTGCAGTTTAGGTATAAATTCTGCAAAGTCCTGGGTACCTTTGCAGGGTCAAGTGAGGCCTAGAGTGTGCTTGGTTTTCTGCTAAGTTTTGCAGCTCTCTCTGGATTCCTCTCCTTGTGCTTACTTCGCTTCCAAGACTTAGACTCTGGCTGGATCAACACTACCAAGCAAATCATCCCCTTTTTCCCAGGGCTTGTACACAGCCCTCAGAAAACATAGGAAGAAGACCGCTCAGATCTGAACAGCTAATTAGCCATTTCTCCACTGCTCTGTGGTTGACTCATTTTCCCATTAGCTTCTGCTGTAACACCTTTTCCCATCTAAGAATGTTCTAGACTAGATTCTCACAATAGCATTGCCTCTTTTGATTACTTTCTAACCCAGGTTTCTAATCCAGAAGCCCTCTCTTAAATCACCAGACAGAAGGAAATCTTAATTCATTTTGATTGTCATCTTGTTTTTTTCACCCCAAATTTTTGTCTAGTTTTCGTAATTTTTTAATTATCCTGTGTCATTTTCACAGCTTTTTTTTTCCTCCAGCGAATTAGCAAATTATTTCCCAAGAGACATTTCTCACAATGCCCAATTTCTTTTCTTTGCTTACAGATCATTGTAGCAATGCTTATTATCAGTATTTTCTGTCACTCAATCTTCCCCTATTCTCAGAAGGGGGAAAAAAAGTATTTCCGGAATCAGCAGCAATAATCACTATCTACTCTACCATTGTGATTGCCACACATGTACTATGTTCTTAGAACACCTGCCTCAAGCCTCCTCAAATTCTGTGGTCTCAACAACTTCTCCACATTTCCTGCCAAAGGGTAACTGAAAAAGGCTACTGCAGAGCACCTTCCAACCCCATGTCCCTATCCAGTGACAGAATGAAATGGCACTATAAGTAGATGTTACAAATAAATAAATAAATAAATAAATAAATAAATAAATAAATAAAATTCATGTGGATTATTTTTGTTTAACTTTCAGATCTGTAAAGCAACTCTCCTCACTGATATTGCCTGCAGTCTTAAAAAGTTAACATGCTCCACTGGGTGTCAGACCATAATTGCATATAATTAGCAAACTGCAGCTCTTCCAAAAGATTGCCAGTGTTTAAACAAGAACTAAGAATACAAGAATCCAAGATTAACATACCATCCTTAAAACGGTTATTTCAGACTGAGCTATAAGAACGATGTTTATCTTACTACTTATACCATACCAGTTCTGTATGTTATGTGAAATTTATGAAAACAACAACAACAAACAACAACAACAAAAACCCTAGGAGATATGAGGCGATCTTCAGAAATGAGGCTATTTTGAGAGGAAAAGAAGAACTTTAAGTAAATTATTCTATCTTCAATAGTTTTAAAAAGAAGCAGCCTTGAAGCTCGGGGTTTCTTACTTCCAAGTTAAATTCCATGTTGAATATTGCAAATGAACAGAAATTCAAGAATGGTCAAAGCTCACCATCCCCTCCCACCTGTTGCTTCCTGCTGAACTCACTCTTAAGAAGTAGGTTTGGTTTTGTTTGTTTATTACTCTGTGTGTGTGTGTGTATGTATGTGTTTGTTTTGGTTGTTGTTTACTAATGTGGCAGCAACAAGCACATAAATTAGTAGGGAGAAGAGCTGTATGGCAGTCCCCAGAGCATGGAGGAGGGGCAGGCTCTACCAACCAGCGAGCAAGGCAGCAGTTCCACAAGCAGCCTGGGTTAGAGGTGCAGAGGGATTAATCAATCCTTCTGGAATACAGTAAGTGTGCATTTGAGATTGAACTGACCATTGCACGTTAAAGTCAATCTCTCTCTCCCTCCCTCCCTATCTACTTAACATACGTGTAGTTTTGTGTCACTATACTTTGCATATGCAAGTATGTTTTCACTGCTTCATTCTGGACATTCCAACAGGAATATGAACACCATAAATGCAGGTATCTTGCATGTCTTGTTCATTGCTTTATCTCCAGCCCGGTACTAAGTAGGCCTGGAATACATATTCAGCAAATTACTAAATACACGTATGAATAAATGCACCCTTGTAAAAGGCACCTTGACTAAGTCTTATGGTTGCAGGCTGAGATGGTATTTTAAAAATGGAATATAAATTTAATTAAGAACAATACAAACCTTTCAATTAGAAAGTTGAGATGTCTCCTTTCCATGTAACAGTGCAGTTTTGATATTGCTCTTAACTCTCTAATAATTTTCTATAGAATGTGCTTATTGTCATGTATGATTTTAATAATTCGACTGAAATATAATTTAACAATTAACACAGGAGAGAGCCATCTTATAGCAATGTGATTTCTCTTCTTAAGATAAAGAAAGGAAGGCTTCGCTCTTGAGCATGTGTTACACCGGCAGCAACTGATGTAGACCAGTGAAGGCTCACAAAGCAAGATGCAGAAAAAGTTGGCTAGGGTCTCGGCCAAGAAAAAACAAAACAAAATAAAACAAAACAAAACAAAACAAAACCCCACACTATACCACAAGAAGTAGCAGCCTATGAAAACCTGATACAATTTATACTGGCTGTCCCACTGGACGAAAATAAACATTTTTCTCCCTCTGCTTTCTGCCTACATGAAACAGTAAGATACATTTGGAAATACTCAGTCAAGTTCCAGTATGCCACCGAGACACACCTAAAGCAGCTGATATAAGGGAATATCTGACATTTCATGGAATTACAAAAATTATCAGGCTAATAAATTAGAGCTTTTGAATCTACGTAGCAGCTTGAACTACAATATTGGTACAAGCTGATCTTACAAGTTGTTCCCTACAGAATAGTTAATATGATGAAACCAAGTGAAGAAACAGAGAGAAAACGCCCACACTTACTTTATTTTTATTGAAGGTAAAAACCACCTGCACACAGTTCTGTTCAAAGAAAAATGTTCAGTTATATTTTTCTCTCACAGACAGAAATGTACTCCATAGAATTGGAACTACTCCTTTTTTTTTTTTTTGTTCTATCAGAATTTGATTCGCATATTTTGGGACATGTTAAGGTGCTCTCTGTGATTTAGAGAGTTTATAAAACGGTAATTCGATCTCAAATCATAGTTTTCTTTCTTTATTTCTAATACTGAAAGCTGCATAGCCTTCTGAGAAGTGAGCCATGAGGGGAAGACATTAGCTTGTCTTGTATTAGATAATAAAAAAGTTCCACAGGGGACGAGTTACATATTATGACATTGTGAATATAAGGCTCATTTGGATTTAATTCATTACTACATCATGTTGCACAGGAAAGCAATTTTTAAGCAATAGAAGTGCACTTCATTTGTAAAGGACCCAGCTATAACACACAATCAGTTATTGAAGACAGAAACTGATTTCCCAAATCAGGCATATAAAATTTAATATATTTGCTCCAGTTATAATGAAAGGGAAAGGAAGTTGAATGCCTTTTTTTTTTCCCCCAGATAAGAACGACATTTTATAAAATTTGGAAAGTGCATTTTTGCTTGGGGAGTTGACTACATTTTCAATGCCACAAACTGAATAAAATCAAAATCTTTAATAAAATATTTAAAATGGCTGTTATGTATATAGAATATAATTTCAGCCTCTATCCTTCCATAAGTTTAATAGTATTACATTAAAAATAAGATCTGAAATTTATTAATGAAATAAGAATAATGATGGGCACTATTTTTTTTTTTTTAATATCGTACCTCTTTTCCATACTGTTGAGTTTAACCCTAAAGTCTGACTAAATTATTCTATGGAAAAACAAAACAAAACAGCCAAACTATATTGGTTTATTTAAGCTCCCCAAATCTGTATGTACTATTCCGTAGGATTCTCCAGAGAAAGAAAACCAACAAGATGTACATACATACACACACACACACCCAGTTCTTTAGGAACTGGCTTATACAACTGTAGAAATAAATAACCTTCTGCAGAGAGCCCCCGGTAGCTCTTCCTCTGCTTGTGCTCTATCTCTGACAAATAAATAAAATCTTAAAAAATGAAAATACCTTCTGCAGAAATATCTAGATGTTTGATCAAACATCTGTGCACTGTGGCCTAGCCAAGCTGACACATAAAATTAACAATTACACTGTGGTTATAACCATCTCAAATTTGGAAAATAAACTTACCTATCTGCTCTGTGATGGTTTCCCAGGATACAGGCAATGAGGAAGAAGTTTTCATCAGCCCTTTTTAGGTACTTGAATTGCTAGACAACTTACTTTCCTTCCTAGCAGCTAGAAACATGTATTTCAAAAAATTTTAAGTGATTGTAGTAAAGTACTTAATTTGATTTGGTAAATATGCATACATCATCTATTTTCACATATATTTTCATTTAAATTTCCCCTGTAACCACCCTGATGAGATTATAGGATTGATACTTTTATCCACATTTTTTGAGCATTTTGCTTAATTTTTAAAGCATGGATTGAGATTTTCAAATTGCATATCTCAAAGGGCCAAGTCTGCCATTTGAAACTTGATTTCATTGACATTAAAAAGGAACATGAAAGGGAGAAGTATGTAATCAGTTCCCAGCCTTTCTGTATTTAACTTATACTTCACTCTACTAAATGTGATCATTACCAACTTTTCTATTGCTAGAGTGTCGGGAAGTCAAGTGAATCCACAGGAAACTGACATACTTTATCCTCAAAGAAAAAGGTTTGTTTTTCCCTTGTACTACATCTCACTGATCTTGTTCCTTTTTTGGAATGAATAAGATCAAGAAGTGAACGGATGAAAAGGCATATTATAGTCAATGCAGGAAAGATTTAAGAAAGATGTGACAAGTCTTAAGGTTAAGCCATTTTCAGGATAGGCAGCCCGTTTGCACAGATGACCTTGATATATTTGATGGAAATATTTCATTGACCATAGAACACAGTCACTGCAAAAGAGTCCTTTCATTATGTAAAATATATTCCTTCCACTAAGAATGCAACAAAAGTCAAATTTGAAAAACTAAAATATCTGCATTTTGATCCTTAACAATTTAACATAGTCTGATGTTTTACATCAGATAAATTCAGTAAAAAAGATTAAGAAAAGGACAAGTGTTTGCTAGGAAGTTAAGTAACCTAATTTCAGTATATAACTTTGAGGCTAAAAAAAAAAAAAAAATTGTGTGCCTGGAAGGGACAGTGGACAAAGGATGGGGCAGGAGGAGGGACAGAGAGGGCAAGACAGCAGGAAAGCAGGAAGAAAGCAAACTTTCTGGCAGAACTGGCCCTAGACTAAGACAACCCCTTCCTGGCAGAGCATAAAAAGACCCGTGAGGGATCTACTTTGTACTTCCATAAAACCTGCGATCACAGAAATTACCTTTTTGTGAAATTTTTGCTTTCGCTTCTTCTTGATAGCAAAAGAATATTCTCTACATTAAACAGAATATCATCAAAAAAATGTACAGTGACTGGCAGAATGCCTGGAATATAGTAGATATTCAGCATATGTTTACATAACGGAAAAGAAAATGCTCTCTCATCACAATAAAAAAAATTATCACAGGGGCGACTGGGTGGCTCAGTTATTAAGCATCTGCCTTCAGCTCAGGTCATGATCCCAGGGTCCTGGAATCAAGCCCTGCATCGGGCTCCCTGCTAGGCATGAAGTTTGATTCTCCCTCTCCCACACCCCCTGCTTGTGTTCCCTCTCTAGCTGTGTTTCTCTCTGTCAAATAAATAAATAAAATCTTAAAAAAAAATAGCATAGACTGTGACAATGTAGATAAAATATGCTTAGAAACCAAAGTTATTTGTGTGTGTATGCCATAATATATTATATATACATAATATATATACACATTACATTATATATCTAAAGTCACCTATATGTTTTTAATTCCAAATTCCAATAATATTGATCAGTAACAAGAAACACACATTACTTTTTCTAAAAAAAAAAAAAAAAAAAGGAGAAAAGAAAAGAAACCACATGCGAGTGAAAGTTTTATCAAGAAGGTCTAGATATTCTGGGTTCATTCTCTCCCACAGTAAATATTTACTGAGTATTTGCATGCTGTGACTCAAGTGCTGTGCCAGACTCATATAGTTCTTTCTCCACTGCAAAGCAGTGGTGATTCATGCAAACAAAAAGAAAAAAAAAAAAAAAGAAAGGAAAAGAAAAAAAGAAAGAAACTCTGCAAGTTACAGGAGAGAGAACTCAACTGGTAGGAGATGGAAAAGAACATGAGCCAGACCTCAAAGGATGCCTAGTATTTGAACAGGTCAGGATTGATAAGGTCGCTGTAGACAAAAGCCACTGTCCATAATCCTGATTCATCCTATGGTGCTGGTGTGGGCTGCTCTTGCTCTGGTCAAATGCTGAAGGACTGCGAAGGGCATAGCTTTCAGTCTTCTGTTCATCCAGTCAGTTAAGAGAATAAATGCCATTCGGCATAATGCTGAGCAACTCTGAGTGAAGCAGTTCCTTTAGCTAAAGTCCAGAGCAATAAAAAAAACTATGCATAATTAAGCAAATCTTATACTATGTATTCTTTTTATGATTAAATGTAAGACAATGTACATTTGTTATCTGGAGAGATCAATGATAGAACAGCTAATTACTTCCTTTACGAACTGTCACTCTATTACAGTTAAATTCATTGTTATCATTTGCATAAATTGAATGACCTGCACTTTTGTTTTACATTTACATGTTTTTTCCCAATTAAAGTGCCAGTTGATATATTGCCTTCTTTATTTCTCTCAACCTTCCTGTTCTCATTCTAATACTGAAACTGATGAGGAACCAAAAAATAGGAAAGGTAGTAGGGAAGACAGAGACTAAAAAAAGAACATACGACAGAGGAGGACAGACAGATGGCTGGGAAGTGCATCTGGAGACTAGAGGAGAACACTTGTTGACAGGATCATCATTATCAAGCCTTGTATCTGTACAGAAGCAGACCAGCAAAAGAGGAAGTCCTATAGCATCAGAAGAAAGAAAAATCATGGATTTAAAGGAGTCTTTCTTTCTATCTTTCTTTCTTTCTCTCCCTCTCTCTCTCTCTCTCTCTCTCTCTCTCTCTCTCTCTCTCTCCCTCTCTCTCTCTTTCTTTCTTTCTTTCTTTTTTTAAGATTTTATTTATTTGACAGAGAGAAACACAGCCAGAGAGGGAACACAAGCAGGGGGAGTGAGAGAGGGAGAAGCAGGCTTCCCGCCCAGCAGGGCACCTGATGTGGAGATGGATCCTGAATCTCTGGGATCATGACCCGAGCCAAAGGCAGTAGCTCAACCAACTGAGCCACCCAGGCGCCACCAGGAGTCTTTCTTTCTTTCTTTCTTTCTTTCTTTCTTTCTTTCTTTCTTTCTTTCTTTCTCTCTCTCTCTCTCTCTCTCTTTCTTTCTTTCTTTCTTTCTAGATTTTATTTATCTTTTTGAAAGAGAAAGACACACCAAGAGAGGGAACACAAACAGGGGGGTGCGAGCAGGAGAAGCAGTCTTCCCAACAAGGAGGGCGCCCATTCCAGAGCCCTGGGATTGTGACCTGAGCTGAAGACAGATGCTTAATGACTGAGCCACCCAGGCACCCCTAAAGGAGTCTTCCTAACGCTCAGAAAACCACGAACAATCATGGGCCTCCATGAATTCCACAGACAATTTTTCTTTAGGCAAGGACTACTCTGCTTCCTTCACAAAAGACTGAAGAGAATGTGTAGTTGTCAGCTTTGTTGAACAGGAAACCCGATCAATCATACATTCTTTGATAAAGGGATTACAGTGCTCTTAAACCAAAGGAAGAAATAAATCATGGGTGATAGATGTGGAAAGGGAAGGATGACAAAATGAAGACACACTGTGAGCGTAACAAAGACAACAATATTATAAAAAATAAACAAGTCTAATGTCTGGGTTAAAAGAATGGGACAGAGAAGCAGTACTACTGTTTACTATCTTAGGTCAAGGGATGGTAAGTGAAGGTAGGTGGACAAAGATTTAGGTGGAAGAGAGAATTATAAATTTTATTTCTAGATAGCCTGAACAGAGATTTTCTCCTTTCAGGTAATCAGCTTAGTATAAGAAGGATCATCAAAATATAGTGGATACTAACAAGTAGGGTTCTAAAATTTTAGATTCCTTAGAAGTATAGGGTATCTATGAATCTAGGGTTCTTGCTCCACTTAGTTGGCCTGATAAAAGTATGACCTTTCCCTTTCCAGGAGAAATTCATTCATACAATTTGAATGAACTAATTCTTATGATATGATCCAGTACAGGGATAACACAGGGCAAGAATGACAAATCTTCATATGCACCTCTGATCAATATATATGGGCTGCCAAGATTGTTGGGTTGAGGGGCACCTGGGTGGCTCAGAGGGTTAAGCCTCTGCCTTCGGCTCAGTTCATGATCTCGGGGTCCTGGGATCGAGCCCCGCATTGGGCTCTCTGCTCAGTGGGGAGTCTGCTTCCCCCTACTCCTCTGCCTGCCTCTCTGCCTACCTGTGATCTCTATCTCTGTGTGTCAAATAAAAAAAAAAAATAAGAAAAGAATGTTGGGTTGAGAAAGAATCTGAGGTAAGGTCTGGGCACAGTGAAAAAGAGGGTTTTGACTATCATAGACATAGAAGGGGCATATAATAGAAAATGGCAGTACGTGTGCAGCAAATTCACCACTCCTTGAGTTCAGTATCATTAACGCCAAGTAACATTACCAAATAGTGTCGAAGGCAAAACTTAATTGGAAAGGTACCACTCAAGTTATGTATATTACTAATTAAATATACTATTGTCACCAAAAGGCACTGAAGGAGCAGGAAGAGGTGAAAGAAATTTAAAAAGGGGGGAAGAGGAGGAGGAGAAGCAGCAAAGCAGTAGATGATTTTTAAAAGTATATTTCAGAAAAAGAGAAAACTAGATGTGAGACTCTATTTCAATTTAGCATATTGAAAAGTAATTACTAAAATTTAAGTATATGAAACAATACTGAATGCTACCTAGGTTTTCAGATGAGGTCTTGTTCGTCAAGATATGGCTGAAGAAAATTTACATTTCCTACACTTTTTGAAAAGTTCATTACCGACTAAAAAAAAAATATGATGTTTTTGTTATGTTTGTAAAGATCATTTCACAACCTAACTAAACTCATGCTTAATTACTTGTACCAAGCCAGGCAGCGATGAAAAATATTGCCCCATCCAGATAATGCAGACATTTAAAAATAGATAAAACCAGATAGCCTATTGTTCATTTTATTGTTAATGAATTTGTCTACTAGATAAAATCCAGAAAGATGGGGTACCATACATAAAGTAATAGACTATTTTATTCTTTTTTTTTTAAAGATTTTATTTATTTGACAGAGAGAAACATAGCGAGAAAGGGAACACAAGCAGGGGGAGTGAGAGAGGGAGAAGCAGGCTTCCCACCGAGCAGGAAGCCTGATGTGGGGCTCGATCCTGAGTCTCCAGGATCATGACCTGAGCCAAAGGCAGTCGCTTAACCAACTGAGCTACCCAGGAGCCCCCTATTTTATTCTTATAATATTTTAAGTTTCTCAATTTGTAAGCCATGGAAAGAACCTATAAAAAACATGGGGAAATTCTTTAAAAACGTAGTTCATATGTGCAAAGAGAAATGCAAATGGTCAGTTAAGATATAAAAAGTTTGTCAACATTACGTTTGGCCCTAACCGAACGAATAAAGGACTGGATAGCTGGCAGCTCTGAAAAGCAATTTGGCAAGACAAAGCAAATAACTAAACAAATTCAAACTCCCTGAATCTGTGATTTGTTTCCAGGAACCTAGCAGAAAAGAATAATCAAAGAAGCAAAGATGTATGCAGAACAATGTTTGTAAAGACAACCTAAACGTCCATTTATAAGAAATAGGTTCAATAAATTCATGACATCTATATAATGGAATACCAGCACTATTTTAATATAATGATTTAAATCTATATTTATTGGCTTGAAAATGGTTCTAAATATATTGTAGGTAAGAATAAAAGCATTCTAAAGCAAATATCAGAGGTCTATATGTGTTATAATACAATTTTGGTTATTGATTAGAAAAGAAAGAAAATGATGAAAGAGGGGTATAGGAATATGGGTTTTTTTTATTAATTCTAGTTTTCTCTACATAATTTACTTGTAAGTAAGAAAAACAACAATATTCTTTCCATTTAAAAAAGAACAAAAAATGCCATGTTAGCCATAATTAAAATACAGCACATGTTTTGTTTCTCACCATTTCACAGCTTTTATAGCTGTCAAAAGTCAACACATTCCTGCATTCAAAAATATACTAAACCTTATTAGTTCATCTATTTCAAATATTTTATTATTATAGTATTATATTTGGTAACTAAAGTTTGAAGTTTTTAACATACTTTACTCAGCAATGTGCTTATGATCTTTCACACACATACACACACATTGTTCATTCAACAATATATGTGATAAAGGCTCAGTGACTTCATTATATAATAACATAAAACATTATACCTGTCACATTGAAGCTTTTTCTGAGTTAGAACATTCTCTCAGCAACTCTAGGTTAACATATTTTACACACGGTGAACAGCATCCCAACTGCCCAAAGCTGAGTAGACCAGGGATAAACACTTGATACAGAGCCACAGATGCCTGTGGTCTTCAAAATATTTCATTCTGGGGAATAGGAATGGCAGAATCATATACTGGAGGACAGAGAAGCTGGTATTGGGAGAAGAAACAAGATAAGGCAAACAAAAAGTAGTACAGATGGAAAGGGAGTTCAGTCACTTCGGTATTTCAACATTTTAGTGAAAAGCAGAGGAGTATGGCTATTGAGGTCCCTGGAACTGACTGGATCTAGAGTCTGTATTAATAAGTCCTGATCAAGTGAGTAATTCCTATTCATAGATTGTTGGATGGGCCCTGCCTTCTCTTTTGATACTTACAACAAACTCACATCATCTAAGTGGTTACCATTCCAGTGCACCAAAAGCATAGAATAAAAGAAATTTCAATGGCCTCCTTTGAGTCTGACCCATCAGAATATATCTGCTATATACCTGAATATACCCCCTGTTGGCTTACACAGAAAGTATGTGGAAGAAATAAACCAATAATGCAAAAAAGTAAGGCATTTTTTTCTTTTTTTTTTCTTTTTACGATTTTATTTATTTGAGAGAGAGAAAGAATGAGAGAGAGAGAGCATCAGATAAGATGGAGGAGAGTCATAGGGAGAAGCAGACTCCCTGCAGATCAGGGAACCTGATGTAGGACTTGATCCTGGGACTCCAGGATCATGACCTGACCCGAAGGCAGTCACTCAACCAATTGAGCCACCCAGGCACTCAGGTATTTTTTCAAGTAACAATAAGTTACATATAGAGAGAAATGATTGAGAGAATCACGTTAGAAGATAATACACACACACACACACACACACACACACACACACACACACACATTTACACATGCACTAACATGGTCTTCAGATTCCTAGGCAAATCTTGACCATGTCTACAAATGAGATCAAGTGTAACTAAACTTCTGTTGGCTTTCTTTTATTTGGTCAACATACCAACTACTTCACTTAAGTTAGTGTATTATTTGGGCTTTATTATGGGTGATTAGGTTCTAAAATTAGGATATACAGTCAATATGTATATCAAGGATTCTCTATGAATCATTTAATTACATATTTTTCTATAATACTAAACATAAAAATAGCACATGTGTAACCTCTATATTAGATAACTTTTAACTCAGGGAATCATAAAGTACTTTCCCTCTCTTCCATTTACATTTACTCATTGGGGCTAGTTTTTTTCCTATCCCTAGTTTAAAACAAAACAAAACAAAAACAAAACTCCATTAATCCTGATGACTATTATCTGACTTGAGTTACTCTAGTGAGTAATTAAAATGTTCATGTCATTTAGTAGTCAGAACTTTGAAGTTTTTCCCACTTTTGCCCATCTTTAAATCAGAAGCCCTGCAGTCAAAGAAAGGAGAGCAGTCAGCTTCTTTGCTTTACCTGTCTGTAACTTCAGGGTGGAAACAGAGCAAATGAGAAGAGGTAAAGAGCAAGCAAAATGCTCTCACTTGACAGATACTCTCATGTGCTGGCATGGTACGTTCTGAATCTAGCTGGAGTGGTCAGCTGGACTTTACTCTTGTCCTGCCTTGGATTCTTTGAAGATCCATTCATCCCACACCTGGGGACTTTTTACCTTCCTTTAATGTGGGTAATACATTCTTCTCCACCTCCAATACTCCTTCCACAGTCCCATACTTCTAGATCTGTCTGATAAGGTCTTTTTTTAGTCATCCGGGGAAGCTTTATTAGAAAGTATCTGTAAGACACCTCACTCTCCATATCTCTCCTCGACCCCCAGTCCATTTGGGCTTCTGTAAAAAATACCACAGACTGGTTGGCTTATAAACATTTCTGAAAGCTCTGAAGATGGGGCAGTCTAAGATCATAGCACTAGCAGATTGAGTGGCTGGTGAGGTCACTTTTCCTGGTTCATAAAGAATACCTCTTCACTGTGTGCTCACATGGTACAAGAACTAGGGATATCTGTGGGGTCTCCTTTTATAAGATTGCTAGTCTTATTTATGAGAGATATACCTTCATGACCTGAACACTTCCCAGAGGCCCCATCTCCTAATATCATCATATTGACCACCAGGATCACAACAATATGAATGGTGGGTGGGGAGCCAATCCTAGTGATTCTTTCTCTCCCATTCATTCATATTCATATTCTATTTGTCTGGACAGAGTCCATAGAAGCAAACTTTGCCATAGGCCACCCCAAACCTCTTCTTTTGTATTTTATCAGCAACTACTCAGTCTATCTTTTTACTTAGATTTCTCAGGTCAGAATCAGGCACTCTATGTGAGGCAGCTATCAAGTTCTTCCAAGTAGTTCTAGCAAACCCTTTTTTCATAAGGAGGACTTGAAACTTCCTGTGTGAGAAGAAACGGGAACTTAACACCACTAGCAGCGAAAGGAAGGAAGGAAGAAAGAAAGAAAGAAAGGAAGGAAGGAAGGAAGGAAGGAAGGAAGGAAGGAAGGAAGGAAAGAAAGAAGAAAGGAGGAAGGAAGGAAGGATGATAAAAGAAAAGAAAAGAAAAGAAAAGAAAAGAAAAGAAAAGAAAAGAAAAGAAAAGAAAAGATCTTATCCACCTTTCTATTTCTTAGCTTCTCCAAACTTTCATAGACTAAAACCGGTTGATCATCTCAGAGAATTCTGTTACCCTCCCCAGCCCCAAGTTCTACATGTTGGTCCTAATTAGAAATACAGTACCAATTATCTTCAAGCCGCAGCTTTAACTGAGACATCAACAGTGTACTTTACCATTTTTACAGTAGATGGTTTTGATGAGTTGTCATTTTTTAAATCAGAAAACAATATATCCTCTGAGTAACTATATATAACATAAATATATTTTATAATGTAAGTAGGTATTCTATTAATATTTTGAATATAATTATACTATGAAAAATACAAATGGTAAGTCAAGTGGTTTTCAAAAGACATGATTGATCAATTTAATACAGATCTATTTCTCCCTTATCCAGGCATTCATTTCTTCCCTTAGAAAAATACTTATTCAATGTCTGCTACACAACAAGAGTCTATTGAAGGGCCGAGCAAATTTGGTTCATTCCCTCATGGGAGTCTGCATTCTAATCTATGATAAAAAGGATATCCTTTATATTGAACAATTTTTGGATGTTTGGAAAGAAACTGACATAGTCTTAGAGCATGGGAAGAGATGGAAAACCAAGAGAGAAAAGAGAGAGCAGCTGATGCACAAAAAATAGTCGGCCAATAAGAGCTCAAAATTGATAATAAACTGATGAAAAGTAGCAGTAGGAAGGAGCCTGTGGCATACAGAATTAATGCTAAGATAACTTCGTAAATGCAGGAACTCATAATAAGGCATGTAGTTAGCATAACTATTAGGGAAAAGGCTGTTTTTGGACAAGAAGATATTTGGAGAAAGTTACTGTAAACATATTTATACCAAAATATCGATTAATGAAAAATCTCTTATCTCAATAAAGAAAAATATGCAGGTATTTGGTGGAATACAATGGTGAGTATGTGTCCAAACACTGAACACTGTCTGGTAATATAACTGCTAGTGGTTGTATTTTTGTAGCTAGCTTTGAAATATATATTTTGTTGATTTTCAAGTTTAAGAGGAGAATAATGCCTTACTGTCATGCAGCTCCTATTCTGAGAAAAATAACGAATATTTTTATTTAATTCTACATTTAAAATTTTAGAACCAGCTGCCTGTTTGCAAAAAGGACATAAATCAGTTTTTAAAGTTGTCTACAATGCTGGGATGGAGGTGGGGGGAATAAGGCAAAGAAAGCCAGAGGAAAAAAAATAAGTACATAGACTACTTAGTACATACAAGACATATAGACCCTCCCCCTCCCCCTGCTCCAAGGAGCTGCTGCCTTCAGAGAGAGTTTCCCAGGCTCTGGATCAGTAGTACCCCTGCTGGGGTCAGCCAGTGGGACAACCAATAGAATACAGATGCAGGATGGAGAACAGGAGAAAGGGACAAGCTGTGGTACTTCTTATTTTCTCTCTGCCTTCAGTAGCTGAGGCTATATCTCCCCCCCTGCACTGTGTATCTAGAAAGTTCCAGCTTCCACCAAGTTAACCCAGCCCCCTTTGTCTCTCCAGCCTTGGCTTAGTAATGGCTTCTTTTCTTTGGGCTCCCTTATTGTCCTGACTGCCTCTCAGATTTTATCTTTGATGAAGTAATTTCTCTCAATGCCCTCTGCTTTAAATATTCAGAGTTTTCTGTTGTCTGTTAAATTCTGACTGTTAAACAGTTACTCATTATAAGATAATGGCATATCTCTCAGCTCAATTCTATATAAACAACTTTACATAGGGAAATACCATGGAAAGTCTTATTATCTGCATATTACATGTTTATGCAACAGTGAATAGCAGACAAAGAAGGGTGTAGGAAATAAACTGCCATTAGTCATTCAGATGTGATCTCCAGGAAGATAATAATAACTCACCAATATCAATGCATGTGACATTTCACCACATAGATTCAATAATACATTTTCAGTGGGTATGTTCCCTAGAAGATCCCTAAAAATGCACACATGCCCACACCTTGGCAGTAATGAGTCAGTGTAATCTAGGAAGAATATCCTGGGGAACTAGTATACCTCTCTCTCATCTACCCATGAACAACATATATGATTCATTTAGGACTGTCCTTTCTTGGCACATATGGAAAATATGCAAGAAACCCATTATTCCAATTCTTCATTTCATTAAAAATGTAAACGAACAAACCCTTTACAACTCAACAAAAGTTTCGAGTTACCCACTAGTCATATGGCAATAGTGAAACTTTTCCCAAGAACTCAGAATTAATGCCAGCTAAAGAATATTTTCTTACCATTTAACTTAAAAATCAACACATTCTGGCTAGAGAGGTCATGTGCAAACTTACCCTAGAGAGACAAATGAACTTTTAGAACTGCCTGATATATGTAACCCAATGCTTAAAAAAAGAAAAAAAAAAAAAAGTGCTCACTAAGAAGCCCAAGGATGTAGGAAACCAAATACTACTTATGCTTATTTTAGCTCCTAACCATAAGAAACAGTTACTTCAGCCCATAAAAGAGGTTTATTTCATTCTGGTGTCATTAAAATTTTCAATCATCCGGCTAATGCCCTAGTTTTTATTACACATATAGCCAGCTGTCTTTGCATCTCAATTTGGCTTACCTGGACTTCCCAAGAGGGAGAATATACAATGTCTGGAATCTTTTAGTCTCCACAATATTTGTGGTTCTTATTATCAATTAATAAAACAGCATCATAAATTCACATTACAGTATCATAAATCTGAAACGTGTATCCTCTCTGTGAAGGGTGTGTTGGTAAGCTTTGTTGCTCAGCTTGCTGGACTAACCTTAAACCATGGCAAAATCACCAACTTAAAACTCCCTGTGAGAGATATCTTTCCCAGGAAATGCATCCCACCAACATCCATTTCTTCTCTGCTTACCTGAAAGACTTCTTAATATCTTCTGCTTGGATTGTCTCAAGAATCTCTTGGTATAACTGACGATCAAGCGTTGCTGAAGACGTAGCATTTGAAGGGCACTTTTTATGTGCATAATAGCCTATTAAAATCCCAAAAATAAATAAAATGATGGCTGTGCAAAGTACTTTTAAAAGGCAGCAAAAGTTGCAGGGGTTGCTCTTTGGTGCAGATCTTGAGTAACGGGTAACATAGTCAGACTCTTCTTGAAGTCTCTGAAATCTTCCTTTGGGAGAAGTTGCTGGTTGAACAGAATCAAGATTGAGATCTGCAGTGTCTGGGTTCCCCAGGTTCTGATTCTCAGCACCATCTAGTTGGAACTGGTCAAAACCAGGCTCCTCCAGTTCCTTTTCCATGTCCCACTCTAAGTCAAGGGCAGTGGCTTGAAGATCATCATTGTCTAAGTACTGTGAATGTCCTGGTGCTCTTTGATCTGCATTGACCTTCTGATAGGCCATCTTTCTACCTGTGAAAATAAGGGAAGCATATTTTCTTAAAATAAGCTGTAAAACTGAAGAAAGGAAACCTCATTTAAATTGGAGTGGAGAGATCAGAAGGGGGAGCTATCACACCTTGTCCTCAGCCAAAGACAGATTCCCAACAGGAAGAGACATACCTTGCATTCCCAACTGGAAGAAGCTTACTTTATTATGCCAGCAGGAGAAAGGAAAATTTTCTCCCTGTTGGGCAACAATCTAAAAGCAGCCCTCCCATTCTTTTCTAGGTAAAGTTACCATCCTCTCCATTGATCTCCAGACTTGCCTATGGTTTGCCATAGTTTGCAGGTCCTGAATTGCAATTCCTCTGCTTTTCCAGAGAAAAACCACTTGCTGGTAAAATAATTGCTGTTTACTTTTAAGGTTGACAAAACAATAATGAAAATCACCATGGTGAAAACAAAAGAAAGCAGCAATCCATATTAGATGCCCATAAAATTATAGTGATTGTAATCAGGGGAAATATATCGCCCCTATAGAAAAATCACATTCATTAATTATTTAATCTTCTGTTTTGCTGTTGATATTTATTATAGGAAGAGAAGACAAAAAATAAATGTAAAATAAAAGTAGAAGATACTTGGAAAAACTACGAGAAAACATAAAATAGACACACACACAATTACTCCTTTGAAGCTCAGGAGAAAAGTCACAAATGTACAAGTACATTGAGGATAATATATTATAATGAAGTCAAAATTTCAGCTTACACATTGTCAAAATCACTTTTAAGAAAAACTAAGGGCAGAAGCAATAAAGCTGTGGTTTAGTGAGTGAAGAGACAAAAAAAAAACAAAAAACAAAAAAACACAACACAAACCTGAGATGATTTACATTATCAGAGCTATTTTTAAAAAGATATGCAGGACAGAGTAGAAAGAAAAACTCAATGGAGTACCAACACTATTGAAATAGAAGAAGCAAATATGGCATGCTTACATAGTCATGAGTTATCAAAAGGATTGGAAACTTTAAGGCTACCACAGTAGACCAAATGTTCCGTGGTTTAGTGACATGAATTGGCCTGGATCACTGAATGTT
Source organism: Spilogale gracilis (assembly GCA_004023965.1). NCBI lineage: Eukaryota > Metazoa > Chordata > Mammalia > Carnivora > Mephitidae > Spilogale > Spilogale gracilis. Next base: position 60,644 of record PITA01009397.1, read on the forward strand.
AAATCAAAGTCTGTGATGGCATTTATCCAAAAACGGAAGCCTTTTGCCAGCTAGGAGAGCTTGATTTCATAACCTTGCTATAGGAGTGGCAGATGGAGATTTTCTCCCCTACACGGTTTTGGAAGACTGTCTGTTCTATCCTGCAGAGTGGTATTAGGCTAACTGGCCTAATTAACTACAAGTGGTCTTCAGTCTGAATTCAGTAACCCACTGGTGTATTATGGTTGCAGATTAGGAGTATTTATACCTAAACTTTCTGTGTATTAGATTTGTCATCCCAGCTGGATTCTAAGGTCCCTCACTATGTTTTATGGTTTTTCTATGTGCCCCACTGTGCTGGGTGAAGAACGGAGCTTAACAAGCAACTGATTAGCTAACTGCCTTAGGGCCAGTGGTGAAGTGAACTCTAATAAAAAGATAAAAACAGGGACTTCATGAAAGGGAGTGGCATCACGCACAGAATCATGGGTACATACAACTCTAATCCAGGCTGGCAGAGGTCCATGTTAATTAAAATGTCCTAAGCTTTTCAGAGAATTCAAATATAATTAAATATTCATCTTATAAAATAACAATTACAATTCTGACTATATTTGCTACCCTACCCTCTTCTGCTACCCTATAATCTAGGATTCATTCTTATCCGAAGTTGACTCAATAACAAGAAGTAATGCATGTTGGGCACCTGGGTGGCTCAGTGGGTTAAGCCTCTGCCTTCAGCTCAGGTCATGATCTCAAGGTCCTGGGATCAAGGCCCGCATCTGGCTCTCTGCTCAGCGGGGAGCCTGCTTCCTCCTCTCTCTCTGCCTGCCTCTCTGCCTACTTGTGATGTCTCTCTCTCTGTCAAATAAATAAATAAAATCTAAAAAAAAAAAAAAAATAGAAGTAATGCACACCAGGTTCTGGGATAGACAATGAAAACAAACATAGGGGTGCCTGGGTGGCTCAGTTGGTTAAGAGACTGCCTTCAGCCCAGGTCATGATCCCGAAGACCCGGGATCAAGCTCCACATTGGGCTCCCTGCTCGGCAGGAGGCCTGCTTCTCCCTCTCTCACTCCCCCTGCTTGTGTTCCCTCTCTCGCTGTTTCTCTTTGTCAAATAAATAAATAAAATCTTAAAAAAAAAAAAAAAAAAGAAAGAAAACAAAGATAAATGAGCCCTTAGTCCTAGAGTAAGGAACAATTCAATCAGAGATAAATGTATGAACAAACTATATGTTGAATAAAACATGCAGAGTGACAGGGAGACTTAGGGGTGACTGGCTGTAGCACAGACTATGGGAAAACATTTCCCAAGAAAGTGATCTCTGAGATACTTCTGGCAAGAGAGGAAGAGAGAACTGGGGCTGATCAGGGGTGTGAAAGGATGACAATTCAGGATGAGGAAAATTTACAAACACACAGAGGAATGAGAATGCACTGTACACGGACCCTTTAAAAAATTCAGAACTACCAGTGTGATATATATGAGGAAGGAACAAATGGGCCAGAGATTCAGAGAAAAAGGCTAGGAAAGGGTGACTTCGGGCAAAAGGCTTAACTTCTGTGCAACCTATGGTCTTCGTCTTTGAAATGGGCATGGTAATAATATAAACTTCATAATGTTGTCATTAGATTGAGACAGTGCACCTAAAACATCCATTTTAGTGTTAAATAGGCCATATGGATTAGAAGGAACATTCCCAATATTAGAGGAAGAGAGGATTGGGCAGGACTGTTGGAAGAAATGAATTTGGTTATGCAGAAGAAATTATATGGGTCTGTAAGACATCGTGGAGAGGGGGAGGTTACATCATATTCACCATGGATACTCACATAAATACATATACGCTAGTTGTAATTTGCTTATTTACATTTAGACAAAAACGAAAAACACTACATGACACACCAACTGTTATCATGAGGTGTTTATTTGATACTGTGGGTCAGAATAACCTCGGGAAGGATTCGGCAGCCCTCCCCACCCTCATTCCCAGTGTGCCTCCCTCCTTCCCTTTAGCTTAGCCTGGTTTCCAGAATGATTCAAGGAAGCACACCATTTGAATTTTGTATTTGATCATATTAAGACAAACCAAAAAAGAGAGTAATAATTGGAGTTAGTAATAATTATTCATCTAGTTTAGGAGATAGTTGATTAAATGGTAGAGGAAGTCTCCAAATCACATTTGGTTATTTTTTTTTTTTTAATGGAAAAAGAATATACAGAAGGATAGGAAAAACTTGAAAGTAGCAGAAATAAAGACTTTCTAAAATCCATATGCAGGGCGCCTGGGTGGCTCAGTGGGTTAAATCCTCTGCCTTTGGTTCAGGTCATGATCTCAGGGATCATGGCCTGCATTGGGCAGCCTGCTTCCTCCCCTCTCTGCCTGCCTCTCTGTCTACTTGTGATCTCTCTCCCTGTCAAATAAATAAATAAAATATTTTAAAAAATAAAAGGAAAGAAAGAAAAGTGATGTTTGGGTACATTTTAAAGTGATTTGTGGTTTTATAAAAATATGAGATTAACAAGTTGGCAATATAATATTAAATACCCCACAAACTCAACCTATTTTAACATATATTATAAAATACTGCAGTTTCTTAACACTAGTCAATTTTTTTCTGATTTAGCTTAACCATAAATAAATCCTTGCTATCTTGCCATGGTATTGTGGTATTTACTTCTTTAAGTGTTCAGTTTATACATTATTAATTTATTTAGACACTGTCCCAAGGTGGTTCTTTAGACTTCTCCTGCTTTTCATTTTAATGAATTAGAGTCTCTGTCTTTAAAGGTTGTTTGAAAAATTAAATTGTAGAACATGGTTTGTGCTCAAAGAAGACTTGGCACACAGGAGTTACTTCAGAAACGTGAGATCTCTAATTATGACTTCTAATACAAATATTCAAAGTCATTTCCCCACAAATCACTTAAAAGCCAACTGTAGTGATGAGGCAGAGTTTTCATTTCCAGCCTGACAGTAGGCATTCCATCACATGTACATCAGCAATTTAACACTTTTCAGCCATCAGACAGAGCCATCAGTTAGAAGGTAATGCAGATACAGATAGGAAGTCCTCATCATGCTGGTGTCTGCACTGCTTTTGAACCCATTACACGTTTAGAAATTTACCCTAAACTCTTCTAGAAGAGTAACTGGGTCAAAGGTAAATGGAGCCATTTGATGTAACAAATTCCAAAGTATTTCAGGTAAACTTTCATGAAAATAAGTATGTGAGAACATAAACAATGAAGCATTTTAACCATTTATATGGTAAAATAAGTCACATATATATATATTCTATACATGTTCTATATATATGCATTTTATGTAAATTTAGGACACCATTTATATTCAAAATTATCTTGCTTTAAGGAATATAGTATAGCTTTTTTGCAAAAATACATGTAAATTTCTGACCTGACAGTTCTGTTTCGCTTTATCTAAAATAAACACCTGAAAAATAAGCCCAAATGCTAAACTACTGACTAAAAGTGACCACATATTCTATTTTGAGTCAGCACATATTATTTTATCCATGGAACAAAGAACGTAGCTTTCCTTAAGATAACTATACTTAGGGCGCCTGGGTGGCTCAGTTGGTTAAGTGTCAGACTCTTGATTTCCACTCAGGTCATGACCTCAGGGCTGTGAGATCACTCCCCACATCAAAACCTATGAACACCCGAGTCAGCTCTGTGCTCAACAGGATGTCTGCTTCTCTCCCTCTCTCTCCTTCCCTCCTCCCCACCAATGCGCACATGCATAATCTCCCTCTCTAAAATAAATAAATCTTTAAAGTAAATTAAAATAAAAATTAAAAACCTATGCTCCGAGGTAACTAAAAAATATAACAGTGTTTTTACCAGAACTTTCAAATTCTCATCTACAATAGAAAAAACATACTATAAAAAGGAATCTTCAGCAAAATCAGCACGTCTTAGATATGATCATATAATTAGGCTATTCAAACTTCATATATTTTTTATTACTAATAGTCACTTAATTTATACTGTCTTATTATTTTACACCTAACTCTAGCTGAGTAATTTTAAAACTACATATAGTAAATTTTAGAATCTGCCACATAACTCTTTCTCTAAAAGAGATATACAGTTGACCCTTGAACAATGTGGGGTTAGAGGTGCCAATCCCACAAACAGCTGAAAATCCATGTATAACTTTTGACCCACCCCCAAAAAAGTTAATACCCTACCGTTGTCTACCCTTACCAATAACAGTCAAGGAACACACACTTTGTATGTTAGATGTAGTATATGCTATATTCTTAAAGTAAGCAAGAGAAAAGAAAGTATCCTTAAGAAAATCTCAAGGGGGGGGGCACCTGGGTGGCTCATTTGGTTAAGCGACTGCCTTCAGCTCAGGTCATGATCCCAGAGACCCGGGATTGAGTCCCACATTGGGCTTCCTGCTCGGCGGGAAGCCTGCTTCTCCCTCTCTCATTCCCCCTGCTTGTGTTCCCTCTCTCGCTGTGTTTCTCTCTGTCAAATAAATAAAATATTAAAAAAAAAAAGAAAAAGAAAAAGAAAATCTCAAGGGGGAAAAAAAAAAGAAAAAAAAAAGAAAATCTCAAGGGGGGAGGGTGTGCCCAGCTGGGTCATTCATTAAGCATCTGCATTCTGCTCAGGTCAAGATCCCAGGGTTCTGGGATCGCCCTGCATCGGGATCCCTGCTCAGCAGGAAGCCTGCTTCTCCCTCTCCTGCTCTCCCTGCTTGTGTCCTTCTCTCACCATCTCTTTCTGTCAAATAAATAAATAAAATTGTAAAAAAGAAAAGAAAAAAAGAAAGAGAAGAAATATTTTCAGTACTACATGGTAGTTAGGGGGGGGGAATAAATCCAAATATAAGGGGACTGGCACAGTTCAACCCAGTGTTATACAAGGGTCAACCCTAGTCAAGGTGTAGACCAGGTCATAGAAATGTGTTACATTTTCTTAAATAGAAATATCTGTAACATCTTTGCATTCTATATTATACCACTTAGCCTTTTTTATAAAATGCAATTTTTGTGAAAACTAGAGTATATTTTCCATGTCGTCAACATCTCTTATTCACTTCGATGAGACCCCTTCCCACCCAGGTCCACACCAAAGGCTAAATTGTTTTAAAAATGCAATAGACTAAAACATTTATCTTTTATATATAGTTATCCTCTTATAAGAAAAAGAAAGCAGATACAAGTTGAACTAAAAGGTATTTTTTCTAGGTTATGACAGGTTTAGATCAATAAAAAATGAGTTTGTATTCTTACTGAGCATATGATTAGTTTAAAAATAAATTGTTACTTCCGAATGCTTTCTTTCACACATTTTCACTGGCTGAAACTAAATAAATTATATAGAAATAAAAGATGAATACAAAACAGGCAGAAATTTCAATATGTAACATGCAATCTCTGGCTGCTGCTGATCTAGCCTAACAAAACAAATGGCTGGCAAATGTTTCAGGTGATAAATACACGTTAAACAAAAATTTCATTTAAAAGTTATATATTACTAATGCCACTTAGAAATATGACCACAGTACTATTACTTTCTTGCTCAGCAAGCACAATGAAAGAATTTATTATGCAAATGTCCTGACTTTTCCAATCTCTAAATAAACTACTTGATTTAAATCCTTGCTCTGCTATGTAATTTAGACCAGTTACTTAGTACCTTTATGCTTAAATTCCACATTTGTAAAATGGAAATAAAAGTAGCACTGTATTTTTAGCATTACTATGAATAAATGAGATAAATTATTAAAGGTGCTTAGAACAAGATCTGACACAAGGGAAGTGATTCACTAATAAAGGGCTACTCTAGAAATATAAGTTTAAGGGAGGCTGGGTGGCTCAGTTGGTTAAGCGGCTGCCTTCGGCTCAGGTCATGATCCTGGAGACTGGGGACCGAGTCCCACATCGGGCTCCCTGCTCAGCGGGAAGCCTGCTTCTCCCTCTCTCACTCCCCCTGCTTGTGTTCCCTCTCTGGCTGTGTTTCTCTCTGTCAAATAAATAAAATCTTAAAAAAAAAAAAAGAATAGAAATATAAGTTTAAGAAAATAGAAGAATTTGGAGCTTACAACTTTAAAGTACAGACTTAGTTAAATGAAATTATTTCCAGAGGCCATAAGCTTCAGTAACAAGACCCTAGAGATAATGAGAAATTGAGCAGTGGACTCAAGCATTTTTGAGAATAGGAAGCATCTTCTAATTATTAGCTATGGCTCCAGATAAGAGAGAAATGTGGCTAATACTTATATAGAAGTTATTATTATATTTCACTTACAACCACCTCTTCTATATCTTGTTATTACAAAATTTCCTTTTAATCTATTTACAAAAAGACAGCAAAGTTTTTCTCTAATGCTAAAGAGTTTGGTTTAAGAGTTTCAGGAATTAGTGATAATTAGCCATAAACATGAGTTATATACGTCTGTTGTAGAAAACCTTGTTTGTTCCAGGTCACTGACTTCCTGTATGGGCTACGATGATACGGGTAGTGCTTTTAACTCAAACAGTATGAGTGACTGGGTAGATCTTATTAGAATTAGAAACACATGCAAAAGCTTTCCTACTTGTAAAAGTTATTTTATAAGCAAAATAAATAAATGACTCTGACAGATTAACTTTAAAACAGAAGGCAGAATCTCAATTTCCTATGACAGTTCTATGATTGAATCTTTATTGTACAATGGGGGAAAAATGTTCATATAGTGTTTCCTGAAGCTTTGAATGTCAAATCGTTTGCTGGTTTGAGCAGATTGATTTGAGGTATAGGCATTTTTTAGAAATGTCAGTGCATCATCAAAAGGTATTCATTATGCACCTTCGTGCAGTATTACTTTAGATGCTGTCCCAGTGAACTATACAAGTGCCCAGAGGAATTTTTACATTTAAGTTTATGAACATTCCTTATAGACTAAAAACATTTGACATAAATTTTTCAGTATGAATCTAGTTTATACAAATAAAGTCCATGTTTGTGGCATAAATATTTGTTGTTGAAAGCTTTAATGGCCTCAACTTGAGAACAGGGCCAAAGATAAAACTATATAAATAGTAATTCAGAAGACTCTGTTCGCTAACTCAATTTTTTAGCATAATGAGATTTTTTTTTTTTTTTTCTATCTGGCTCTGTGAAATGGCCCTGGCAATTGCTATAGCATCTGTAAATGCATTAAGCATTCTTTATTTAATTGTAATTCTGTATGTCAACTACATAAAAGAAATGACAATAATTATTTGTTGTTCATGTTTTACTAATTGAATAAAGAGTAGATATAAAGTAAAGGAAAATTATCTGTGTTTTATTTTTATAAAGAAAAAGAGTCAAAACCTACTCTTAAATGGGTAATAGTACACTAAATTTAGGCAGAGCCCATAATCAAGCTGGAGAGTATAAAACTAAAACTTTATTCTGAGGTCTGAGTTACCTTCATTGCTAAATGACATGTTAAAAGTAAGCTTAGAGGACACCAAACTAATGAGCTATAAATTTCAAAATGCAGTCAAAACCATTTGAAAGAAAATTATTTTATGAAATCCAGCAGGTTTGTGTAAATTTGTTTTATATCGCTTGCATATGTATGACCACCTGCCAGTTCCCTGAGTGGGCTAGCCCTTCTTTGGGTACCTATGTGCACCTGCAATTTGTGTAACACACTAACTGAATAGTTAGTTAGGCCCATCTGAGTTCCTGTATTTATGATAAGGCTTTTCAATATTAGAACGATATCATTCAGTTCAGGTAAAATTTGGCAAGCAGAAGAATTAATTTGAATTGACTAAAATGAGGGGCACCTGGGTGGCGCAGTCTGTTAAGCATCTGCCTTCTGCTCAGGTCAGGATCAATCTCTAGGTAATGGGATTGAGCCCCCTGCTGGGCTCACTGCTCAGCAAGAAGTCTGTTTCTCCCTCTCCCTCTGCTCCCCACCACATAAGTGCTCTCTCTCTCTCTCTCAAATAAACATATTAAAAATATATATATAAAATAATACAGAGTATACACTCTGAGTCTTCTGAACAAGGAGTTTAAACACTTTGTACTATTTAGAATATCTATCATTTGAGGTTAAGTCTTAATCCCCATCATAAAACTCTTTCTACTTAGTGATGTGTAAACAGTTTCTGTTCCTGCCATGGACTCATTTCCTGGTCCTTTTTGTGTCTGCTTCTACCTAGACTTCTTTTCTTTCTTTCTTTTTTTTTTTTTTTTTTTTTTTTTTTTTTTTTTTTTTTTTTTTTTTTTTTTTTTTTTTTTTTTTTTTTTTTTTTGGCCTTGTCATCATTTCTATTTATAGAAATATCTCTATAGTCTGTGGAAATATTTATATACTTCTACAGAATTTACATCCTTTTTACCTTCACAGTATTTGAAGTGGCTTATGTTAGAATTGTACATACACAAGATAAATGAAAATATAAAACTACAAATTATAGAAGTGTGGAGGAGAAAAAATTCTGAGAGTCTGGCTAAAGAAAGCCACTATAATTGAGTTTTAATGTCATTCTAGCTTCACTGCTGTGAGGGCGAAGAACACTATCTGCAGGGTCTTCTCAACTTCTATCATCTTTCACCTAATCTCTCTCATTAATGCACAAGCCTGCCAATCTTGGCTGAAGAGTTTGCTTTTAATTTTATTTTTTTCTAAGTTATTCCTTCTTGTAGTTGCAGATTTCTATGTTCAGAATATACTTCTCTCTATCCAGTCAGAGAAATCTGTGATTTTTTTTTTTTTACCTTTTACACTTAGATTTTGATAAAAAGGTAGCAACATAGCCAACAGATGCTAACAGATGACTCACTGGCCTCTTAAAATGAGCCAGGAATTACTACAATGTTGAGGTTTTACAAACCTCGTGTCATTTAGTCAAATAACCCTAAATGTCAAGTGATATTATTATTGCCATTTTATAGATAAAGTACAGATGAGGCTTAGGGGTTGTCTTCTTTCCAAATTCTCACAGCTATGAAGGGCAAGTAGCTGGCGTATCACACCCAACCTGTCAAATTTCCAAAGCTACTCTTTCAAACGGTACAACATTTGGACTCTCTAGAAGCCCCCAAGGTTCCCATATTAATGAATTCAGAGATCTTATTGATTAGATGATCCCCACCAATGTGACAACAAGACCAGGAGTCTTGATGCCCATGAAATCTGAATGGTCCTGCCTTGACCCTTAGATCTCCGGGTGCTGCTCTGACCCCAGGATCCCAAAAGATCTCTGTTGTCTGCTCTCCACAGCACCCCATCAGGCATCAATATTTCCTGGCACTATAGTTTTGAATCAGGGAGAATCACTTCCAAGTGCATTGCTCTGAGGAAAAGACCACAACCTCTACTTTATGGTCTCTTCCTAGCAACACTTCCAAAATTTCTCTTTTCTCCTGCTGCTGAGGGACAAAGAGCCAAACAACTGTGCTTAGAACTTGAAAGCTACAGTTTACAAACAACCTGCTGCTGACCTATTTTCAGCCATTAAAACCCTTCTGTCCATCTTGTCCTACTCCCTACTATGTGTGGTTTACACAGGCCTAAGAGGGCTTCAAGGGTGTCAAGAGTTAACGGTCAATACAATCACCACTTGGCTCTTTGAGAGCTGTCTGCCAGGAGGAGCCTCTTAGCTTGATAGATACACTGCAATTTTTTATCCTTTCTACCAGTGTGAATGATCTTAAATTGCTGTTTTTTGACTATGGCTTTTGGATTTCCCAGGAACAGACATATGAAGCTATTACCTTCATGAGGCTACTAAGCACTCTATTTTTCACATTTTCAAAGGTAATTTATTGGTTTATTTTTTTTAATATCTTCACACTTCAAAAACTATCAATAGGTTTCTATAAACTGGAAGTGCTTTATTCTAAAATTTGCATTACTGTTTCTTAAAATCATAACACAAAAAGACTTTGTGAGGTCCAGATGAGTAATCTAGTGTACCCAGAATCTGTGCTCTTTATTTTCTGAAGTGGCTCTTTTCATACTTGTTTCTTAGGATGTTAACAGGAAAAAGTGTTAATATATTGTGATATCGTGATTAACCTGTAGGAAAGAAAGAGCCTGGGAAAACACACTGGTACAGTATATTTATGTTACTGTGAAAATATGTATCATATGAACCATTCCACATTTTACTAGACAAATGCTGGAAATCTAATCTTAGCTAAAGATCACCAAGGAAGATCTAAATGCAAAAATTTTAGTATTCATCTTCTGAACTATTAAACCATGAGCTAAAGAAAATTAAAATTGGTGATTTAACCCAAAATACTACATTGATAAGAATTCATTATACTTAATAGCATGGCATGGTCAAAGATAAAGATTATACATAGTAATTCACTTAATCTTAGGGCTAAAAATTAGTTTAAGTGAATTATGATGTTTGTCTGAGTAGTAAGAATACATTAATGGGAAGAAAATGCCAAATCACAACTATATATATATATATATCTGAAGCTAAACAAGGATATATTTTTATAATATTTCTCCCATTGATACAAAAATGGAATTTTATCTTAAAAAATGGTGACACTTATTATTTTAAATTATGAAAACCAAGTCCTTTTTTTAAGTGACCTTTAAGTATAATACTACCAATTGCTAACTTTTTCAGTAAAAATGTATTAAATAATAAGAAACAGGATTAGAAATACCATAGCAATATCGTACATCTGTGTGACAGTTAGAGAAGTTAATTTTTATTATAAATTTACATATAGGCTTACTAATTGTTTTAGGTAAATTAAAGCAACTTAACAATTTACTAAAAACTATATTGGACACTGCTTATGTCATTTATATTTTATTTATGAATAGGAGTATTATAAAAAATAGAAGACTCCCAATGGCACATAAAAGTAATGCTGATATGAAATTAAATGTCAGGCAAAAGACATGAAAATGCAATATTCACAAAGACATTAAATGTAAAACATTTAACAGAACTTTTATATAATTGACATCATTGAAAGGTAGTTTATTATAATAATTGTGCACAATTTTAAAATTCACCTAGCACTTCAGCTTTAAAATGTCAAATATTATTACTTTACCAACATGAATTTTAGCATCCTTCCCATTTTCTTTCTTCCCACAATGTATCCTTTATCATTTTCTTTATATTTTCCCCTCCTTTCCCATTATTTCATTTTTTCTTCTCCATTCTTATTTCATTATTGATGTCTCAGGCATTCATTGAAGGATAACAAAATAATAAAATAGAAAGTTTGTTTTATTTTTTTCTATGTATTGAGAATAGTATACCCTGAGCTATAAATAATCAATGGATTCTTTTTAATTGAAATGATTACCTGATGACCAAGCCAAAACTTGTTTTGTTCTAGCATTTCAAATATGTTTAATCTTTAGCCTTCAAAATATTAGTAAAACTCAATTTACCCTTAACCTGCTGCTTGGGATTTCCATATTCTGACACTGCACAGGAAAGTACTAAGGACCTTTCTCCCTTACACTTCTACAAAGACGCCCTTCAGCTATTATGACTGGTGAAATTTTTCATTCCCATCATCCTCCATGTAACATACATATTTCTGCCACAACAGCTTTTCAATCATATATCTTAGAAACAAAGCCATCATTATTTTTTTTTCTGCCCACCACCTTCTCTCCTTTTAACCCAGTAAATTGTTGAGATCTTTAATCATTTCCTAAGTAATTTTAAACACTTGAAGGCCCCCAAAAATGAAAATGTAATATTTTTTGCCAGAAAGGAGAATAATATTTAAGAATGTGGGAAATAGGGGGAGTGAAGATGGTGGAAGGCCAGGTGACCACATTTCGGGGAGTTCCCTGAAGAGAGCTGAATTCCAGCAAAAAAAACACTACAAGACCACCTTGAACACCCATGAAATCAGACTGAAATGTGATATTTCCCAGTTCTGGACCGCCACGAGAGACAAGGAACATCAGCGAAAAGGTAGAAACAAATAAGAGGGTCTGGAGGCCTGCCCCCAGAGACACGGGAGTGGGGGAGGAAGCCCACAATGCTGAACCATTGAAAACTAATACCCCAAAACGAAAGTGCTCTGTGAGTGAGGAATAACAGCAGATTACGGCCTGAATCAGGGCTAGACAGAAACGGGAACACAGTGGAGCCCAGGGCAAGGCAAGGAGACTTTTTAAAATTTTTTCCCACTGCCCGGTGCCCTCATGCGCCGCCGCCGGAGCCGCTGGCCCCTGCGCGCCGCCGCCGGAGCAGCCGCAGCTGCCCCAAAAGCAGCGGGAGTGGATTCTATTTTTACGCCGCTGCCCTTCTCTCCCGTTTCTCTACACCCCGTGGGCCGCGCGCAGACCCCCCCAGGGAAGGCATTGTTATAGACTTGCGTGGGACCGGAGAGGCTGCGGGTCCCAGGGCGCAGACAACGTCACGTGATCCAAAAGGAGTTGTGGCTTTGAGGTGCGGGAGTGAAAGGACAAGCGGGGGTGGGGGCAGAAATCAATACAACGTCTGCACCAGCCCGGCTGTGACAGACTGCCAACCGGGAGGCTGGAAAGAGCCCCTCCCTGTGTAGAGGCTCTCTCTGGGAGGGAGGTCTGGGCGCAGACATCTTACTCAGACTTCACTTCCGCAACAGCTGAAAAAAGACATAAAAGAACAACGCTCTGCTACCAGAGAATTGTAACCTGATAACCTGGTTACCATTGAGACCGGCCTCTAGCAAGGGGGCCGAGAGACTCAGCCTAGGTAGAAGGACTGAAACAGAGCAGCAGGCCCCGCCCCCAGAAAGCAAGCCAGAAGCTCAGGAGGACAACACTCCAATGCAAAACCCCAAATCGGGGGAAAGGCAATTTATTAAACACCTGGCACTGACTACAAGTACCAAAAGCCCTACAACTCATTGATACAGTTTTCCACCTCATTTACTTTTTTAAACTTTTTGCTATTTTTACTTTTAAAGCTTCCACTTTAAGCTTAAAAATACATTCTCACCGTTTTTCTTCTTTCAATTTTTAGCCCCCTTCGTATCACAACGTGATACCCAATACAACACGCCATAACATTTTTTTATTTTTTTAATTCTTTTTTATTTTTTATTTTTTTTATTTTTTTCTCTTTTTTACCCTAAATTTTTTTCAAACACACCCCTGTATTTTCTGCTTTTGTTGTTGCCTCTTGTTTCCCTGTTCACTCTCTCTGTTTTTTTCCCTTTCTTCTCTCCTCTTTCCTTTATTCTCTCTTTTACATGTACATGTAGATACAAGCTTCAAGTCAATCCCACATCCCTATTCAATATTACCCCTATATACAACCAGTTCTAATCCCCCTATATCTTTTGAAAGTGGGCTCCTCCAACAATAACAACAAGACAAACTCGGGAGCATCTGAAACGCATTCCTTGCCCACAAGGAGTGTCTGCCCTCACCTTCCCACTCTAGTTTGTCAATGTGTCTGTGTAATTGTCTTTGCTTCTATATTATATAAATACTGGTCTTGGGGGTCATAGAGGTTGCGCTTTGCTTTTTGATCTCTTCATTTACCCTTGATAACCCTTTTCTTTACCCTGTAACAGCTTTGTACCATATAAATCCTATCGCCGGGCCCCGCTCTGGCAGGGGTGTCTTTTCTTGTTTCCTCTCTTCCGTTTTCTTTTCTCTTTCTCCTCCCTTTTCGGTGGTGAACTCTGGTTGCTCCAAAACCTTCCAAAGACCAATCCACCTAGATAGTGGCTGATATATCTAGCCATACACCCCCTCAACCACTCCTCGCCACAATGACTCGGAGAAAGAACACCCAACAGAAGAAGAACCCTTAGACTGCAACCTCGGTCACAGAATTACTGGAAATGAACATAAAAAATATGACAGAAATGGAATTCAGGGCAGCAATAGTCCAAGCAATAGTCAGTTTAGAAAAGAACATTAGTCTCAAAGTGGAAGCCATAGTAACAGAAGTGAAAGCTGAGGTTAGAAAGGCATTAGATGAGATGCAATCTAATTTAAATATGCTAACAGCCAGAGTAAGTGAAGCTGAAGATCGTATCAGTGATTTAGAAGATACACGGAATAAGAAGGAGGAGCAAGAGAAGTCCTGGAGCAAACAACTAAAATCCCAAGAAAACAGAATAAGGGAAATGAATGATGCCATGAAATGCTCCAATATCAGAATTATTGGAATCCCTGAAGGAATTGAGAGAGAGAGAAGCCTCGAAAATATTCTTGAACAAATCATGGATGAAAATGTCCCAAATCTGAGGAATGAAACAAATGTTCATGTCCTAGAAGTAGAGAGGACACCCCCCAAGACCAATGAGGCCAGAAAAACTTCCAGGCGCATAATAGTAAAATTCTTGAACCATAAAACCAAAGAATACGTCTTAAGGGAAGCTAGGAGAAAGCGATCCCTTACCTATAGAGGGAGGACCATCAGAATAATGTCAGACCTTTCCACAGAAACCTGGCAAGCCAGAAAGGGCTGGCAAGACATATTCAGGAAGTTACATGACAAAAATATGCAACCAAGGATAATGTATCCAGTAAGGTTGACTTTCAAAATGGAAGGAGAAATAAAGAGCTTCCAAGACCGCCAAGGTCTAAAAGATTATGCAACCACCAAGCCAGCACTACTAGAAATACTAAGAGGGGTTCTTTAGAGGACAAATAAACCCAAGAGTGACACAAAACAGAAATATACAGAGGTAACTTATAGAAACATAAAATCCATAGGCAACATGATGTCAATACAAACATATCGATCAATAATCACTCTCAATGTGAACGGCCTAAACGCTCTAATAAAAAGACACAGAATTGCAGACTGGATAAAACGACAGGACCCATCCATATTCTGCCTACAAGAGACTCATCTTGAATCAAAAGACACTTCCAGATGAAAGTGAGGGGATGGAAGACTATCTTTCATGCCAATGGACCCCAAAAGAAAGCCGGGGCAGCGATTCTCATATCAGACAAATTGGATTTTAGTCTAAAGACTGTAGTCAAAGACACAGAAGGACACTACATCATTCTTAAAGGGTCTATATATCAAGAAGATCTAACAATTGTAAATATTTATGCCCCCAACATGGGAGCAGCCAACTACATAAGCCAACTGTTAAACAAAATAAAGAATCATATTGATGCAAATACACTAATCATAGGAGATCTTAACACACCACTCTCAGCAATGGACAGATCATCTAAACAGAAAATCAGCAAAGAATTAAGAGCCTTGAATGACACATTGGACCAGCTGGATCTTATAGATATATTCAGAACATTACACCCTAAAACAGCAGAATACTCATTCTTCTCGAGTGCACATGGAACTTTCTCCAGAATAGACCACATACTAGGTCACAAATCAGGGCTCAACCGATACCAGAAGATTGAAATTATTCCCTGCATAATCTCTGATCACAATGCCGTGAAACTGGAACTCAATCACCATAAAAAGTTCAGGAGAAAATCAAACACTTGGAAGCTAAAGACGAGCCTACTCAGGAATATGTGGATCAACCAAGAAATCAAAGAAGAACTGAAACACTTCATGGAAACCAATGAGAATAAAGATACATCGATCCAAAACCTATGGGACAGAGCAAAGGCCGTCCTAAGGGGGAAATTCATAGCCATCCAAGCCTCACTCAAAAAAATTAAAAAATCCCAAATACACCAACTCCCATTACACCTTAAAGAACTGGAAAATCAACAAAAAATTAAACCAACCCCCCACACAGGACGGGAAATAATAAGGATTAGAGCAGAGATGAATGAATCAGAAACTAGAGATACAGTAGAACGCATCAACGACACTAGAAGCTGGTTCTTTGAAAGAATCAATAAGATCGATAAACCATTGGCCAAACTAACCCAAAAGAAAAGGGAGAAGACCCAAATTAACAAAATCATGAATGAAAGGGGAGATATCATGACTAACACCAAGGAAATAAAAACAATCATCAAAAATTACTATCAACAATTATATGCCAATATGTTTAACAATCTAGAAGAGATGGATACATTCCTAGAAACCTATAAACTACCAAGCCTGAAACAGGAAGACATTGACGATCTGAATAGACCTATATCCAGTAACGAGATCGAAGTAGTGATCAAAAACCTCCCCCAAAACAAGAGTCCAGGCCCAGACGGATTCCCTGGGGAATTCTACCAAACATTCAAAGAAGAAATAACACCTATTCTCCTGAAGCTCTTTCAAAAAATAGAAATGATAGGAAAACTTCCAGACGCTTTCTATGAAGCCAGCATCACTCTAATCCCCAAACCAGACAAAGACCCCATCAAAAAGGAGAACTTCAGACCAATATCGCTGATGAATACAGATGCAAAGATTCTCAACAAGATCCTTGCTAACAGGATCCAACAATACATTAAAAAGATTATCCACCATGACCAGGTGGGTTTTATCCCAGGGATGTAGGGGTGGTTTAACAATCGCAAAACAATCAACGTGATAGAACAAATCAAGAAGAGAAGAGTGAAAAACCACATGGTACTCTCAATTGATGCAGAAAAGGCATTTGACAAAATACAACATCCGTTCCTGATCAAAACTCTTCAAAGTATAGGGATAGAGGGAACATTTCTCAACCTCATAAAATCTATCTATGAAAAACCCACAGCGAATATCATCCTCAATGGGAAAAAACTGACAGCCTTTCCTCTGAGATCAGGAGCAAGGCAAGGATGCCCACTCTCACCACTACTGTTCAACATAGTGTTAGAAGTCCTAGCAACAGCAATCAGACAACAGAAAGAAATAAAAGGTATCCAGCTTGGCAAAGAGGAAGTCAGACTCTCTCTCTTTGCAGATGACATGATACTCTATGTGGAAAACCCAAAAGACTCCACCCCCAAACTACTAGAACTCATACAACAATTTGGTAATGTGGCAGGATACAAAATCAATGCGCAGAAATCAGTTGCATTCTTATACAACAACAATGAAAAAAATAGAAAGGGAAATCAGAGAATCGATTCCATTTACTATAGCACCAAAAACTATAAGATACTTAGGAATAAACCTAAAAAAAGAAGTCAAGGATCTGTACTCGAGGAACTACAGAACACTCATGAAAGAAATTGAAGAAGACACAAAGACTTGGAAGACCATTCCATGCTCATGGATTCGAAGAATAAACATTGTCAAAATGTCTATACTGCCCAGAGCAATCTACACTTTCAATGCCATTCCGATCAAAATTCCACCAACATTCTTCAAAACGTTAGAACAAACAATCCTAAAATTTATATGGGACCAAAAAAGACCCCGAATCGCTAAGGAATTGCTGAAGAAGAAAAGCAAAGCTGGGGGCATCTCATTACCTGACTTCAGGCTTTATTACAAAGCCGTGATTACCAAGACAGCATGGTACTGGCATAAAAACAGAGAAACAGACCAATGGAACAG